>PVJO010010011.1:0-66353 GCA_004026905.1 Hystrix cristata
TTTTTTTTTTTTTTCATTTCAAAATCAATTTTAGACCCTATATTTAACTATTAACAATAGTTTCATCTTTTCCCATCTATTTCCATGCTTCATTCAAATTTTCCATCTAAAATAGTTGTCACCATATGTGATGGCTAAAATTTTCTGTGTCAGTTTATCTGGTCCAAGAAATGAATACCCATATAGCTGAGAAACACGAATTCTGGGTGTGGCTGTGAGGACGTTTCTAGAAGAGGTTGAATTTGAACCAGTAACTAAGTAAGGAGATTTGTGTTCACCAAAGTAGTCATCAAGACCCAAAGAGAAGAAGAGCAAATTCAGTCTCTGTCTTTATCTGTCTCTCTCTCTGTCTCCGTCTCTCTCTCTCTTTCTTTCTGTCTCTGTCTCTCTGTCTCTCTCTCTCTCTTTCTCTCTCTTTCTCTCTCTCTTTCTTTCTCTCTCTCCACACATTAGTGCTCCAGATTTTTCCTGATTCTCTGGCTTATAAAATGGCATGTTGTGTGACTTCTCATGCTCTATAATGATGTACAAAATTCCTACAATAAACTCTTCTTACGTATCTACATAGATATGACTTTTTCATTTTATATTTAGTCTTCATTATCTGAGGGATGCAGGAGAGCAACAGGCGCCCAATCTTCCCTGTGCAGATCAGTGTGGCGCCCAGCTGTACAAAGAGGTAGAGTGACCGGGATTTCCAGTTTGCAAAGGGCACCACTGGTGCCCCTTTCATTCCCAAAACTGTCCTGTTTCAATGAATAAACTGTTCCTTAGAACCAGTCAAAGATAAGGGAAAGAGGTCTTCTGTCCCTTTACAAGTCCCTCAAAGAACTCACCTCAGAAAGGCTTTTGCGGCCCCCTTTCGGAAAGACTAGCTTGTTAGCGGGCTCACTGCTCTGAAGCTGCAGCCCTGAGAGTCTGAAATCCGGCTATACCAACTTCATTAATTGTGACCATGAGGGGAAAGATGGGCCCATAAACTAAAATGATACGTTTTCAACAGGTCAATCAACTTTGAAATACATCTTATTACCCTGTATTTATTCTGTGATTTTTGCGCTGTTTTTCTTTGGCAAAGGCATCCCAGACGCTATTCCACAAAATTTTGGAGTCCCAGAACATATTCATAGCTGTTCTTTGAATGCTCTTTCTTTACTAAGTTTGAGAAACTCCACAGTAAACAGATATTTTAATAAATACTTATTAAGTCATTTAATATTCTAATGTGTATTTTACATCTTGGGGGTAGAGAGGTAAGTTATACAGAATGTTTTTCAAACTGACTTGATCTTAAAGTATGGTTTGAAAAACAGGCTTCAGTTTAGACCAACATAAAGTGATTTTAAGAGTGTTTCGCACACTATAGTAATTAAAAAACATTTTAATATCCAAACCACGCACTAACTTAGTGATAAGTGACAAACAGCCAACTATTAGGTTGAGTAACAGAGTGTTTTGAACTAAAGTAGAAAAATATCCCCATGAAATCCACCTAGGAAATCTTACAAGGAAGAGAGTTCACGTGTAGCTACCATGCGAAGAATGAAGTGTTTAGCTTTCTGTCCAAAGAATGCACCTCACAAATTATTCTGTTAATAATAACCAGTAGGCGTAGAACAGCAACTGGCTGAAAGGACAGAGAGGTAGATTCCTGCTGCCTTATCTCCAAATCTGCAAATAAAGCAGGTTCAGGACCGATAGAATTTATTGGTACATATATGCATGTGTGTGTCTGCGTTATGAACATACTCGTGTGTAGCACCTTGAACATGCTTAAGGTTCATAGCACTTACCACATTGCTGTAATTGTTTGTTGTTGTTGTTGCTTCCCACAAATCTGGAATACATGAGGGGATTTTTTTGTTTCATTTTGGCAACTCCCCAAAACCTACAGTGATGTCTCCCACAAAAGCACATATGTTATGTAGGTATGCCAGGAATCTCACAAGAATTTTTAGGACAAATAAGACCACCGGTCCTTTCTGTGTATTGTTTGTTTGCCTGCTTGCATGTAAAAAATAATATTCGTTGGTTGCCGTGATGATAACATGAATTTTTAATAAGCATACAACTAAGTTTTTTCTATTCAAGCAAGTTTTTAGTCATCTGGTAAAGAAAATTTATCTCTCATAAATATTTATCATATCAAATTCTTGCTTATCTCAGGTTCTGTGCTCTTGTAGACCTTATAAAGGAGGAATTTGACACTTTGATAACTAAATTTCCATGAGGAGCAAGAAAGTTGTTTTGTTCTACGTTAACCATTACAGCTCTGAAGCTAAGAGAGCTTTTGTAAAAACAGATATGTCTTCAGTTTTTAAACTGTATTTTTCCATTGAATAATACAATGTATCTCCTCTCTAGTAAATTAGAACTCTTCATATTTGTATTTGTAACATATTTGCCCTGTCCCAGCTTGGTTTTTTACAGTATATTTTTTTCTATTTTCATCAGTTATTAAGTTTAACTAGCCGAACTTTAATGTTCTAATTACCACCAGACATTATTTTTAGAACGAGACTAGATATAAATAAATACATAAACAGAAGAATGGATAAATATTCTTCTGTATTTTTCTTGTTAAAACATTTGCCAAGCAATGGTACAACTACTCACACTTTCTCATCCCAGATACAGTACATGATAGTGTCTTTTGAGATTTTCTCTAGAAATCCACAAAAGTATAGTGACAAGCATAATAAGAAACCTACATGTGAAATATATAATCATTCGTGGTTCATTTCAGATATCTTATTAGGAAAAATAAAATGTGGCCAGCCTATGTTCAATTTAGCTTGAAAGGATTATTTTCAGCTTTGACTTTTGGGCTTTATAACCTTCCTTTTTAATTTTCCTCTCACTTAAGATAATAGCAATAATCATCATGAGAGTAGGATGAGTTTTAGTACTTGCTTTGTACTAACTGCATTATATGCATTACAACTCTCAAAACAAGGCGATAATATAGATGCCATTATTTATTTTGTAGATAAGGAAGACAAAGCTCTGAGAATTTAAGTAACTCTCCCACAGCCATGCAACTTGAAGGTTATAGGACCAATATTTGAAGGTCTGACTCCACAGCATATAATCATAACATTGACAAGTAATATTTTCATATTTATTCAAATATCAAAGTTATAATTTTTAAATAATCATTTAAAGGATTTGGTAAGTTTAACTTTTGTTATTTTGATGATAGGATTCTTGTCTCCTAAAAAGTTAATAAAACCATTTAATATCTATAAATTGTAAGGGGATATTTGCTTTAATTATCAAAACCTTTTCACCAAAAAGGGATAGCAGAGTCAAATTTCTCTTCTCCAGTAAAAAAGTAATTAAATTGAAAAATTATCTTTCCATAAAAGATTTAGAATAAATGGCTCATAGGAACTTTATTAACACATTGCTAAATTAATTGCTAACATGACTTTTTTTTTTCATTCAGCTGAGAACAATTTAATTTTTCCAACCCACATTAATGTTAGCTGTGGGTTGGATCTCTGCCCTTTGTTGAGGGAATTAAATTTACATATTAGAGTCCCGGGGTTTGGCAGTAGATAGATACAGTGTTACCTTTACACACTAGGTCGGTTAATTTTGTTTTAAAAAAGAAAAACGCACTGTGACCTGGAAAACTCCCGCAAATAGAGCTAGCCTGACAAAGTAAAACACATTCATATAAAAACAAAATCTTTTAGTTAAAAGGTACTATTTTAAATCCTCAAAGTTACTATTACACCAAAGTGCCTCAAACCTCGGCCTTCTCCTACATCTCCAAGTGGACATTACTCCGTATGTAGAAAACATGACTTCCTAAATTATTTTTGCATTTGAAACAATATGACTGCCAGTCTGAAACTTATGCAATTTTAGACTTAGTAAGGAAACAACAGAAATCTACCCTGTCAGACAATTAAGATCTAACAATTCTTTCATTCAATGCTAATGACATATCCAATATTATTTATGATGTTTACTGACATTCTGATCAATATTTCTTTTGTAGCTCTAGAATTCTGAAGTGGGGTGACTAAGGTGGGAGTGGGTACAGAGGCTGAGTGAAGAGTCACTTTATGTCAGAAGACCACAGAAAGGTAATGTACAATGGACAGAAGTGTATTTCTCACAGTTCCAGAAACTGGGGAGTCTGATCTTGAGGGACTGTCATCTCATAAAAACCTTCTTGCTGCATCTCCCATGGGAGAAGGCAGAAAGACAAAGAAAGGTAAGAGAGAGAGACCAGAGGGGACCACACTTTTCCTTTTACAATGAGCCCACTCTCACAATAACAGAATTAGTTCATTCATGAAAGCAGCACACCATGGCTCAAACATCTTTCACTAGGCCCTGCCTTCCAACACTGCTGCTTTGAGACCAAGTCTGCAACACATGAACTTCAGGGAACACATTCCCACCATGACAAGATTGATACATGGGATCTAGCATTGGGACACCAGAACCTTCTGACTCATACTGCTCCCAAATCGGCATTCTTTCTTATCACATTCTACTGCTAATTTTATCAATATTTTCCTAGTCCTTTAAATCCATAAACTAGAGATCTTTAAAAAGTGATGCTATTTGAGGAATCATAGTATGAGTCAAGTTTTCAAATAGTAGCAGTTTGATCTTCAAAATGTTACGATACAGATAATTGTAGAGCAATAAACTTGAAAATGGCTTCCCACATACAACAAAATAAATCCATAATAAATTCTTTCCATAATCATTTTCCATAATGTCACTCAGATTCAACCCTTTTTTCCCATTCTCACAGTCACTGCTGTCATGTTTGCAGATTCTCATGTGTAAATTAGGTCAAAAGTTAGCTGGTCTTTCATTTAAACCAATACCTAACTGATGAGATGATGGTCCTCAAAGATCTCTTCATTACAGCACTCCTTCATTCAAGATCTCCCCTGAGCAATGGAGTGAAATGCAGTGGTAAAATAATTGCCTGGCACATGCCCTGGGCTCAAGTCTCACACTGAAGAAAAGAGGTGGGGGGTTGGGGAGAGGCAGAGGGAAGGAAGGAAGGGGAAAGGGAAGGGAAGAGAAGTGAAGAGAAGGGAAGGAAAGGGAAAAAGATCAAAAGAAATGAAAAGAAAGGGAAAAAAACAAGAGGAAGAGGAAAGGGGAAGGAGGAAGTTGTTCCTCTGTCTATATTTTGCCTATAACATCAAATCTAATTTTTTAAACCTCCAACCTAATGACTGTTCTTTCCTTGCAAATACAACCACTTTCCTCACTTCTCTCTAATATGACCCCTCTTAGATAAAAATCATTAGAAAAGAAAGACTTGTAGGTGAGCATGAACAAAGATGAAATTCATAGCAGACTAAGGACAATATGGCATACTAGAAATAGTGTGAGGTTTAGGGCTAGACAGAGCAGGAACTTGTGTGTGTGTGTGTGTGTGTGTGTGTCCATGTGTGCACGTGTGTCCACCCTCTGTAAAATCAGGGTAATAATGTTAACTGTAGAACATAGTTCTGAACATTAAATTAAATACCAGGCACATAATAGACATTCTACGATAATAACTATTGGTAGGTTAATAAGAACTTTGAAAATATTTATTTTTGTATCAAGTACTATGCCAAGTACCTTAAATACATCAGATCAATTAACCCTCAAAACAACCTTCCAAATTAGCATAATAGATACTGTTCATTGTCTCCTAGTAGCCATAGTCCCGTTTTTTCATTTAGTAAGAATCCTTATCTAACTTTTATCTAGAAAAGAGGAGGGGAGTACAACCAACTTCAGAACACATTTCTCAGCCTCCCACACTGCTAGGTATGAGCATGTAGCCAAATTCCAGCCAATGGGACTTAAGTGGAAATAATATATGCAACTTCCTAGTCATGTCCTTCATGAAGGACCAAATTCTCTATTCCTGATCTCCCACCTCTAGTGGACTGGAGAATGTCATGGTCACAGCTGGTCAAATAAAGACAACAGTCATGACACTAAAACAGTAAGAAAGAAGAAAGCAGAGATGCCACTAGGAGTAGGGCTGTCTACCCACAGTGACCTCCCTCTGAACCCCATCCTGCTGAAAGAGAAAGAAGCAAACAGTATCAAGTTGGAGCCACTGGATTTTGGGGTCCCCTTATCATAGCAGCTTAGCCCATAACTTCATTAATAAAGCTAGACAGTGTCATTATATGCATCTTATAAATAAGAAATCTGAAACCGGCACAAGAACCTTGGGAGGAAACCAAAGCGCAGTATATCCTTCTCCTTGAAAGATGCTGTTATTACTTATTGAGTTCCTCCTTTGTGTCAGTCCTGAAGAGATATGGTCATATCCTTCATGAAGTGTACAGTTTGATCAGAAAAGACAGACAATGTCCCTGAAGATATGCCACAACGTGATGTAGGTGTGGTGCTTGCATTCAGTGCCCAGAGTTGTTATGGAAGGCAAGCCCAACTTTCTCACATAAAGGTCATGAAGGGCCAAAACATGGACAAGCATTCCTTTCTGCCAAGTAGACATTGCTCTGCACTTGGGGTTTTTCCAGCACTTATTATGCAAGTATATTTGTGAGGGTTGTGGTGATATAGACGGAACCCCAAATTCAGAATTTATAAATACTAGTTTCTAGTCCCAATTGTGAAGTACACTCACTAAGCTAAGTACACTCAGTCGCTGTTGAACTTCTATTTCTACCAGTAAAATAGAGATGTAATAACTATTCTATTTCACAGTTTGGGGGAAGTTCAAGTAATATAAACATGAAAACACTTTGTAAACTGCAAAACGTAGTGTGAATGAAAGGCATTAGTTTTTATTTTGTAAAATCTGTAACACTTTTTCTACTCAAAAGAATGCCAATTCTAACTGATTGACAGAGACTACTACACTACAGGATCCAGGTATGAAGCGACGTCTGTCCCCCACCAGGAACAGTACACCAATCAGTAGCCAGTAGTCCCCACTGGTACGAGGAGGAGACGAGGGGCATGTGTCAGGTTATATTCACAGACTTTGCTGCCTCCCATATCAGGACCAAAGAAGACAAATGCTTCTATATGGGCATAACCCAGGAACACAGTTTCACTGCAGTGTTAAACAACTAAAGTTATATGTGTGTGAATAATTGGTTTTTAGTGGTTTCAAGTTGAGAAAAAACTTGGGGACAAAATTATTTCCAGTGGTCAGAAGATAAAGAGAACTCACCAGGCCCAGGCAATGAGAATCAGGCCAGATGCTGGAGATTGGTGAAGATGAAGAGAAGGAGCCAAGGCCCCAGCCACGGTTCTGTGGACCTGGTTCTAAGGCAGGGCTGTTTTATTGGCTGGTCTTCCATGTGCCCTGAAATGGGCATGAATAACATGAGAGAGAGTCTGTGCATTCATGGTTAAGCTGGGAAGAAACTGCCATTGATAAGGGTTTGAGAAGAGTGCTTGTTGGGAGATCCAAATATGTCAGGAGGAGAGAAGAGGGACCCGAGACTATGGGTGGATATTTTCCAATAGGGAATTTGCAATTTTGAAAGTAGAGGAATGTACCATTACATACGCAATATTGTGTGTGTTTGTGAAGCATTGTGAGTGACTTCATCTCTTTTTTTTTTTCCAGTAGACTGTGACTATGAGCAGACCAGTGGTCTCATTAAGCATGACCGTTTCTGTGATGGAGCCCCCTGGAATGCAGGTAGTGACACCATGGAGCCATCTGAAGTATGTTTACTGACGCACGTTGGGGCAGCAAAGGGGCATTAGGATAGCATCCCCTTAGTTACCAGGAGGGGCCATGTAAGCTTTCGTGGCGGACCTCTTCAACTACAGAGTTACAGCTGCTCTGTTAGTCAAGTGTGGCCCTGTGGGGATGGGATTTCCAGTTACCTCTCTAGCTCCAAAAATTATATGCATATACTATGTTCCCTGGATTTGCATAACATCTGTTGCCTTCATCTTTTTTCTATCCTGCAGAATACTAATTAGAAAAATAATCTAATTGGAAAAGTAAGGAGTTAAAGTTTTACTGTTTATGTTGACCATTCAAGGCTCCTGGAAGGAATTTTTTTCTCAGTTGTTGAGGGACTTCAACTGGCTGTAGTGGTACGCACCTGTAATCCCAACACTCAGGAGACTGAAGCAGAAGGACTGCCATGAGTTCAAGGACAGCTTGGGCTACATAGTGAGTTTAAGACCAGCCTGAACTACATAGTGACACTCTAGAGATAGATATATATATATATTGAGAGAGAGAGAAACTCCAATGAAAATTGAATCTGAAAGATAACTGCCTTGATTTAAACTTCCATTTTCACATACTGAAGTATGAAAAATGAACTATTAGAGCATGAATAATGAAAAAGACAACAGCGTCCATAAAATCATGTTTTCTTACAAAGAGATAATATCAGTCTTAATAAAATGGTTACCTTCTACAGAAAATATGTGACAGTTAAATGGTAGTTTTACAAGGAGAAAATTTTCCCAGTGAAAATCAGCATTCTCTCATCTAGGTTGTATTAGTTTCCTGTTGTTGCAGTAACAAATTACAATGGCTTGAGGCAATAAAAATGTGTTATTCAACAGTTCAACACAGCTTTCAATCAGGCATGGTGGCACAGGCCTGTAATCCCACTTACTGGGAAGGTTGAGACAGGAGTATTGTAAGTTCCAAGCCAGTCTGGGCAACTTAGTAGACTCTGTCTCAAAATAAAAAAACAAACAGGGCTGGGGATGTAGCTCAGTGGTACAGCACTTGCCAAGCATGTATGAGGCCCTGAGTTCAATCCCCAGTACCAGGAAAGAATGAACAACAAAGCAGCTCTCACTGGATTGAAATCTAGGAGTTAGCAGGGCTCCTTCCCAGCTGAAGGCTCTATGGAGATTATTTCCTTGTCTTTTCTCACATTGCATCGCTGTGACCTTCTGCAGTCACCTCTGTCTCTGCTTCTCTCTCCCTCTCTCTTCCACTGTCAAGGACTTTGCCTTACTTCCCTGGGCCCACCCAGGTAATCCAGGGTACTCTCCCTATTTTAGGATCAACTGAATGGTAAATTCCCCTTGAGTGTCTAATCTAACATATTCACAGTTTCTGGTATTAGGATATGGACACTTTGGGGAGATGAGGGGCATCATTCCACTTACCACTGCTTTTATACTAGAAACTAAAAACATCCTCTGAGGGAAAGAACACAGAGGATGTGAATCTGATTCACAAGTCCTGAGTAGAAGAAAGCAAGATCCATGCTGCCTCCTAACCGGGATCTAGTAGTGGAACGACAGAGTCCCTAACCAGGGTGTGAGTAAAGGCTCTCAAGTCCTGCTAGTTTAGGAATGGTAAGTGAGAGACAGCCTGAACCCTGAAAGATAGCGCATGTTGTGTGAGGGGTTGGCAGACACATACCTGTGACTACAAACAGAGGTAAGACAGTTGCTATGGCTGCTTTGTTATCTGTTGCGTTTGGGTAGAGTTGAGTGTGTTGCAAAGGTTCATGTGCTGGGACTTTGGCTCCCAGCATGATGATGATAAAAAGTGGTGGCACCTTTAAGAGGTAGGACCTAGTCAAAGATGGTTAGGTATTTGGGGGCACTATTTTCTGAAGGCATTAATAATACAGCTTTCCAGGTCTCTAGTTAGCTCCTGAAGGAATGAGCTACTATAAGAAGAGTAAATCTCCCCGGGTGGTGGTGCAGTCTGGGAAGCTGATGTAATTCTAGCACTCTGGGAGGCTGATGCAGGAGGATCACAAGCTCCAGCCCAGCCTGGGCAACATAGCAATACTCAGTTGCAAAATAAAAAAGAGCTGGGGAAAGTAGTCCAGTGAGAAGGCCCTGGGTTTCTCCCCAGTACCACAAAACAAAACAAAAAAACTGGAAGCATGAGCCATGAGCCCTCTGGCCTTCTGATTGCCTTATGATTATTTTCACATGAGCTCCCATCACAATGCTATCCCCATATTGTTACGTAGCCAAAAGACCTTCACCAGAGCTGAACAGATAGGACCACCTGTTCTTGCACTTTCTGCTGCCAAATCTATAAGCTAAACAAACCTCTTTCCTCTTAAAATTTCTACCTCAGATATTTTGTTATAGCAACAGAAAATGATCAAAGGCATTATCTCAGGCTTTTACCCAACCTATAGTTTTGAAATTGGTGAGTACTGCCTTAGAGGTACTTGAGATAAACTCCAGGAAGAGGGGTGGGCTCCCCATTTACACACAGCTACTAAACTTTTGAAATTACATGCATGAGAGTCAGTTCTACTCTTGCATGTCAAAAACATATTTGTAGAGGGTCAAAGGTATGAGATAATAAAGGGGATGGATATGAACAAAGTATGTTATATGCATGTATGAAAATACCACATTGAATCCCAATGTGTTATAAAGTTAATAAGCACTAATAAAAAGTATATTTCTAAAAAATGAATAAAACTATATTTGTATCTGTATTTAAACTTCCTATAACCATATGCTTAAATCTCAATGGCTTCAAATATCTTAGGACACAGTTTGATAGCAAGTAAAGAAAATTTTTTCATAATACTTATTTGGAGACCATAATTCCAAAAAGGAATTATTCCTGGAGTTTATCTTCCAAAAAGGAATTATTCTTTGAATTTTTTCAAAATACAGTATCTACCAAATTAAACATTATAATTTCAATAAAAGGAAATAATCAGACATTTTATTTAGTTTTACATGTAAATCAAAATACAGTTGGAAACATTGTAAAATTCTTTCTGAGTCAACTTTTACTGAGGTAATTTAACACATTTTTGGTCACCATGATGACTAATATGTTTAGTTATAGATATTTCAGGTTTTTGATGCTTTTTGCTTATTATTCTAACTTGTCCTAGCCTTTGTTTCTTGTAGTTTACTATATTGGCTACATTTTCTTTGTTTTGTTTTTTGGTTTTTTTTTTTAATTTTCTCTAGTGAATTAAGATACACATACACTTCAACATTTGGCCAACTAGTAACAGTTTAATTTTAGACTCCCCTATAACCTATGCCTGTATTTCTCTACTTTATATTTGTATATGTATGCAAATAAAAATGGAGCACTAGAGAGACCAGCTTATGATTTAGAAGAGAAGGCAATAAAGAAGTAACACACTTAGAAAGGAAACTGGGACAGGATCCAGAGCAAAAGAAGTAAAATTCTCTTTTTATCTGAACCATGTCTGAAAAAGTATCTTGCTTAGTACCAACAAAGAAGAGAATTGCTGGGTCCTTTCTCTAGCATACCTCTGCCATTAACTTCCAAATCACCGTTAGTACAATTTCATCCTAATATTGCACCACTGAACACTAAGTTTTGCTTTTAAAGGAGGTTTTTGTGTTTTGCTTTATTTTTATTGTTTAGACCAATTGCAAATTAAAATAGTCTGTTATCAGCAATTTTTCATAGATACTGAAGGAAGGACTTTGCATTTATTACAGCACTTAATGCTCAAAATCAACAAATCAATAAAGCATACGTATTCTGTTCTCACCAGAGCAGAGGAAAAGCTGTACAAACTGAACTCGGCAGTTTCTAGTTTATCTCGAGGCAGCACACCTTCTAGCAGGGACCTTTGCCTTCAGTTTACCAAGTAAGACAGGCCCAATGGGAAAAGAAGCTGGGTTGTCCTATCTTTCCCCTTGCTCTGTGCTATGGAGTGGATGTAGTTTGCCCCCCAAGGGCTTTGTGTGGGGGAAGCTTGGTTCTCAGTGTGGCGATGTTAAGAGGTGGTTTAGAACCTTTAATAGGTTGAGTCTAGTGAGAAGTTGTCAGGCCATTTAGTGACCCTCCCTTGGAAGGGACTAAAATAGTTCTCATGGGACTATAGTCTCTCTCTGATGCCATGTCTTTTCATATTCAACCTCCTCCTACATGTGCGCCTACCATTGTGATGCCATCCTAGCAAGGTCCTCAGCAGACTCATGCCGATGCAGGCACCAGGCCTTTGAGCCTCCATGACTGTTAGCTGAATAAACCTCTTTTCTTTGTGGGCTCAGGTATTTCTCTAAAGTAACAAAAACAGACTAATACATGCTATGTCATCAGTTGCAGTATGACTAGATAATACAGAGAAGCAACTATAAACATGGCAGTTTAATATGCTGCCATAATGAAGCACCACATATTAAGTGGCTTAAATAAGAGAAATCTAGCTTCTCACTTTTCTGGGCACTGTAAGGCCAATGTCATACTATCAACCTTCTGAGGTCTCTCTGCTTGCCTTGTCTTCTCCCTGTGTCTTCAGTGGTCTACCTTCTGTGTGAGTCTGTGTCCAAATTTTCTCTTCTTATAAGAATGATAACCACTGGATTAGGACCTACCCCAAAAAGCTCAATTAATTTAATTACCTCTTTAGAGACGACTCATTGAGCGTTAGAACTTCAATGTATGAGTTAGGGGACAGTACGAATTCAGCCTATAATAGTAAGAAAAGACATTATAGTGTTCTCTGGTTGTTGATGTTTCTTAGAATGGTATTGCTTTCTTTATCCATTTGAAGGCAGGTCTGGTTCTAACAGAAAGCACGACCTCTTACTGCTGTTGTTGTCTTTACTTGCTCAGCTGTGAACACAACACACTTACTTTTACTGTCTCTGAGCCTCACTAATACTCACAACAATGTGAGTCCTCTGGAATCTTGTGCTCACAGAACACTAACAGACTATATGTGATTGATGTGATGACAAACAGCAGACATGTTGCATGTATCTCCTCTGCTCACACTCACGCTCCGTGTGAATCAGACTTCACACACACACACACACACACACACACACACACAAACACCACTATGAATATAAAATTACTAAGCAATTTCAAGACCATAATGGAAGAACATTAAAACAAATGAGACCGCTTCTGGGAACAAGTCTCAAATACAAGGTTTATTATAGAATTCACTTTGCTTAGTAAGAATCACAAATGCTCTGTGTGAAGGAGGCAACAGTGAATACTCAGCTTTTCCTTACTGTGATCCAGAACCTGACATACAGAGCTTAAAGGAGAAAAGGTTCATTCCGTCTCTTGCAGAGATTTCAGTCTGTGCTTGGCAGCTCCAAGACAGAAGTATCAGGACAGAAGGGCATGGAAGAAAAGCTGCTCAGCTTGTGACATCCAGGGAGCAGAGATCAAGGTAAGAGCCTGAAGGGAAGAAGCCGGGGAGCAGATGTGGTCCCCAGGGTCATGCCCCACCACCCATCCGAACACACTCAGAAGTGTGCTCTACCAATCTCCTACGCATCTCTCAAGCCAGTCAAGCTGACAGTGAAAATTAACCATTACACTCATATTGCATGTGTCTCCTTTATTCACATACATGCTCCACTGCCCTATCAGATTCCATTTCCAAACACAAGCTCAAAAGCAAAGTTATTAATAATTTCAAGCAGGCAAAGCAAAGCTTCTAGGAATATAACTCCACAGGTGGCGTGCCCATGAGACAGCTCTTGAAGACCAATGTGGCCACCCACAGAAAGTATTGGCCACATGGACAGGAAACCTTCCTGTTTAGCTCTCCTCTGAACTGGCCCACAGTCATGCCATGGTTAGAAATCTTTTCTAATCTTTCTTAAAATTCTCATGTGGTTTCTAAAAAAATTTTAGACACACCTGATAAAAGAATGTAGAACATAATATATCCACAAAAGGTATAAATGGAAAATACAGTCTATAGTATATGTCATTAGCAACACCTATTACAGCGTCTACATAAAATACTGCATATTACATAATATAAATATGCCTCTTAGACAGAGTATTCAGTAAAATAGAACAATATGTTACCTGGCACTGGATGTAAGTCATGTTATAACATAATAAAATGGTCTTAATCTTTTTTAATGTTCATTTTTACATCTCATCTTTATTTCATTAGCAGAAAGCTCATATACACAGCTTCCAAGCTGGACACCTGGGTGCCCTAACCTTTTCCGTTCTGCTCCTGCTGCTCTGTTTCAGCAATTTCAAAGTACAGTATGTGTCAGCTGCTAATGGTTTGTCAGTCCGAGCCCATCTGTGTTGTGGTTAGTGAAGCTCTTCCTAGTGTCCGGCAATCCATTATTTGATATTCCTACTTTCCAGTGTTCTTGGAACTCTGCATCAATTTTTATGCTTCCAAGAGTTTTCAATGGGAGTGGCAGGAAGAACAAATCAGCTAGCTGCCTTCGGAGCCAAGAAGTCCACCTGCTGTACTGTGGTTTAGCAACAAAGAAAGAGCCAGGGGTTTTATGGGGTCAAATAAAGCACATGCCACTTTCCACTTTATACTACTGGAGTGTACACATGCATACATGTGCATAGGCACACACTGATATTCACAGTGGGGACAATGGCCCAGTGATACAACTAGCATTATACCCAGTTCACCAACCTTTCCTGTACTGTGTATTGGGCTCTGTTCTCTCTCACATGACAAGATAGGCAATAAGCATAAATATGTAACATGTCAGGAGATAGAAGTGTTATTTAAAAAATTAGACACCACTGAGGATTTAAAAATTTGGTGGGGGGGGCAGAAGAGACGATCTGTTTTAGGTAGAGTACTGTGCTGATGGGGACATCTGCTGATGGGGACGTTTGAGAAGACACCTGCAGGAAGTGAAGAAGTAGTCATACAAATATCTGGGGAAAAGTTCAGTGGGAATTAGATCAAAGGCAGAAGCTTTACATGCTTGAGGAAGCAAAGAGCCAGAAATCTTCCCTGAGCACTGTGAGAGGAGGTGATGTTAGACATTTCTTTTCATTAAGATAAAGAGCTATTGATGTGTTCGCAGCAGAATGGTGTGATCTGTTCACGCTGGCTGCTGTGTAGTCAACAGATTTAGAAAATCAAGGGCTGAGGCAAGAAGATTGCTTAGGAGAAGGCTATTCTAATAGCCCCAGTGAAAGATGGTAGTGGCCTGCACCAGGGTGGGGGTGGTAGAGGTAGGGAGGGGTAGTAGGATATGGGAGGTAATCTGCGGATTTTCTAATGAACCAGATTTAGGATGTGGGCAAAGGAATGCTGTGAAGGATGATTCTAAGGTTTTTTAGCCCAAGCAACTGAAAAAATAGAATTGCCAGCTATAATTCCACAGTTTTTCTTCCTTTATCAAGAAAGTACATAGTAATGCAAAGGGAAGCATTTGACGTAATGATAAAGGACGACCTGTAAGTTATTCTAATTTATAAAGTGGCACTTTTAAATGTTTTCTTGACTTTTATTTAATAAAATACATGTGCCATATTTCACAATTAATAGTTGTGACTCTGTAAACAAAATAGGACATTTAGATTCTCTGCATGCTGTTTGTTTTGGAGAGCTCAAGAAAAAATGAACTTCCTGTGTTCCCCAAATGCAAGCTCATTTCAGGCTATGGTATTAACTGGGAACTACCTCGGAGAGCATTAGGGATAGCCTGCTTTCATAAAAGCACTTAATAAGATGTCAGTTATGAGTTGGGTTATTATATAATTCATCATCTACCCTAAGTTTTGCTCTGTTCCATGTTTTGTTGTTTTGTTTTGCTTTGCTCTGTTTTGTTTCATTTTTGTGATACTGAGCATCAAACCTAGGGCCTTTGCATTGTACTAAATCTCTAGCTCTTTACTTTTTATTTTGAGACATGGTCTTACTAAAGTCACTAAGTTGTCCAGGTTGAGCTCGAACTTGCAGTCCTTATGCCTCAACATCCCAGAATGCTGAAATTATAGCTATGGGCCACCATGCCCAGTTCACCTACCCTAAAATATTTTAAGAGTGAGAAAAAGTATTACAATTATTACACTGCAATTATGAACATACACAGGACCATTCCAGGCACCTTAATCGAGCATATTGGGAAAAGACACAGGAGCTAACCTAACAATAAACATTCCAAAAGCATCATCTGCTGTAGAAGCCTGGGGAGAAGGGTGACAAATGCAGACCTGCTCCAGCTGGCTTCACAACACAAGATGCCCTAAATTAATGGCAAGGAATGGCAACCAGTGTTTCTAGGCAGAGGCAATAAAGATCATACGTTGTGCATCAGAGTTGGTGGAGCATCATGTGGAGTACTGAGAACAGAAATGACAATATTGGGGTCTGTCCAACAAAGTAATGATTTGGGATAAGGCAATCCTTTAAGCAACAATCAGGGAATCCCCAGACCTAACCACTGTCCCTCTGTCCCATGAGGAGTGCTCCATGTGACTTACAACAGGTAAACTGTCCCAATCCTTCCTTATTATTGAAGCAGTAGGATTCTTAGTACCCTACTTGCTTTGCCTAACAGAACTTTGAGAAGGCTGGAGCTTCAACAAGGAATAATTTCTGAAAAAGACTTTCAACTAATATCATTTTACATGAATAGAAATAACAACACATGATAAGTGCTACAAAAAATAAAATATCAAAGGTTACCATCAGAAGGCAGTTAAAATTTATATTATGAAATATGTTTAAGCACACAAAAAAGCATAGAAAAAAAAAAAAAAAACCCTGCATACTTGCTGGGAAGCTTTGCCAAGTTTGAATATTGCTCAACATTTGCTTCAAATCTTTTGTTTGTTTTACAGAAGTAAAACATTACAGAATGCAGCTAAATTCCACAGTTTACTCTCCTCCTGCCCCATCTCGCATCTCTTCCTCCCTCCGCTGATGTAGCCAATATTCTGAATTAGATGTTTCTCATTCCCATGCACATTGCTTTATGCTTTGGCTGAATATACATGTATATGTTTAAATATGCTATTGCTGCGCTTACTTCGGCAGCACATGTACTAAAATATGCTATTGTTATGAAGATTTAAAAACTCTATTTAAATGCTATAATAATATTTGTAGTACTCTGCAATTTGTTTTTGCTTACCACATTATATTTATGTTTTAATTATATCTATTTTGATACTTTCAACTTCATTAGCTCAGTGGCTGAAATTTCATTATATGAATATATTGCTACAAATATATGTATTGATGCACACATAAATAGGTGATCAAGATAGATAAATAAATAGAGATAACAGGTAGACATCAATAGTCACTCTTCTTCTTTTAATGGACATTTGTTTTTAGTTATTTCCTATTACAAATTCCACCAGCAACGGCTGAGAATTTTGTTGCACATGCTTACCAGCTCCTGAATTATCACTTTTTAAAAAATTACTTCCTGTATAATGGGTATGATATAAAATCTGGTTGTTGTTTAATTTCCATTTACCAATAGTGGCAAAATTGAGAATCAATTTCATATGTCTGTGGACCTCTCCAGGTTCTTCCATGAATTTCTGGTTCACATCATTCACTCACTTTACTCCAATTGTTTTTATATATTCCAGAACAAACCAGTCTTTCATTACATGCTTTACTAATGTCCACCACTCCCTGTTATGTCTTTTCACTTTGATTCTGATGTCTTTTAGTCTATGAAAGTTTAGTATTTTAATGAAAACAGAGTCATCAAAATACCCCTGTTTGCTGACACTTTTATGTCTTACTTTGTAAACCTTTTCCTGTGCCAAGTTTATATTTTTATCAGAAGTACTGATGTTTTGGTTTTTACATATTTGACTTTAGTTCACCAGGAGTATATTTTTGTAACTGGGATGAGACAGAAAGCTAATTTCCCCCAATGGAGTGATACATCTGCCCAGCATTGTGTGGCAAATCATCCATCCTTTCCCTGTTTATGACAGCCGCTCTGTCACTTCTGCACAGTTCTGTTCCTGCCCCTTCTCTTCCATTTCATTAGTTTACTTTTCTAGGCCAGAACCAATATCACTATCTTAATTAGTTCAGCTTTACAACACTATCAATATTTTATGGTAGGATAAGACCCCTGGTGTTTCCATTATCCATCTTCAAAATGGTGTAGGGTATTCTTAATCTTTTTTTCCACATAAATTTTAAGCTCAACTGTTCAAGTTTCATTAAAAAATCTACAGGAATTTTGATTGAAATTACATGGAATTTATGATAAATTTGGAGGAAAGAAGCATCTTTACATTAATTAATACTTTTCCATCTATATACTTGTGTCTTTTTTCCTTTTCACCAAGTCTTCATTTATGTTGTAGCAGGTTCTGCTATTTACCTTCCCAATAAACTTCTTTGCTCTCCTCCTTAATATCAAAATACAAATATTTTTTAGAGATAATAATGTACCCAGCTTCAAGGAATAAACACACAGTAAGGAATTCAATACATAGCTGTTACTTACCTACATTACCTCATGGTCTGCCATGTAGTGACCAAAACAAAACTAAGATCTATGCAGGTGGTGGCAAATTAAAGTCCATGGGCAGGATCTGACCCACTTTCTATTCTTATAAGGTAAGCCTGATTGGTGCACAGCCAAGCTCATTTGTTTACACATTGTCAATACAGTATCTGCTTTTATATTACAGCAGCAGAGCTCAGTAGTTGCAACGTGACTGACTATTTAAGGCTACTGATGCCTACCTGGCCCTTGTGCAGAAAAAGTTTGCCAACGATTGGCTTAGACAGTGATTATCGCCAGATACTGCCCTGGGTGGCTCTATTGCTACTTGCCAGATGCTTACTGTTCCAATCTTTTTTGCAGCTGAAAGCATCCGTGGGGCTCAGAGTTGGCTGACCACTTAAGGAGAGACCTTGAAATTCCTAATCAAGGCAATGACTGTGGAGGAAAAGCTTGCTGGCACCAACTCTTCCACTTTTTTCCTATCTCACTTACAGATGATGGCTAGAGCTTTGAGAACTCTCTTGCGATTATGTGGAAACTATTATGGGAGAAGGGCTGGAGGGCAAGCAATAAGCTGAGGTGGTGGGGAGAGCCAGCTACATAATTTGCAGGGCTCAAGAAGAAGGGTGAGGAGGGAGGGAGAAAGGGGGGAGGGGGGAAGGAAGGAAGGAAGGAAGGAAGGAAAAGAAAATGTAGGACTTTTGTTCAAAAAGCAAGAAAAATTTTTCTTTAAGTGTACTAAGACATAAAACGTGTTCCTCTCTTCCATGATCTTTCTTGATATGTCAAAATATTTTTATTTGCTGTTGAATGTTCTCAGTAAAGAGAACAGTAAAGAAAAATTCTCAATAAAGAAAAATTGAAGCCTCATATCATTAGCATAAGTTTTATTATTTTCCCTATATTGCTCAATGCTGATTAAATGTAAGAGCATTTGACTCATATGCAGAACCACAAAAATCACATGATTTTCTATTTCGCAGCTCAGACATGCATACATATGTATTTTGTTCTTAACAGAACAGCGGAAACACTGCACAGTACCAACTCGATTTTGTGTTCTGACTTATACACATTCTTTCTGGGGGGAGGGTGCTGGAGATTGAACTCTGGGCCTTGTACTTGCTAGGCAAGTACTCTACCACTGAGTTAAATCTCCAACCCCAATTTATACACATTCTAACAACACTTCTTACGTTCAATTTACTGATGGTTAATGAGAAACTGAAATAAAAGACATGACAGGTTTCCCTGGCTTTCCCTCTCGTATGTGCCATCATTTTCAGTATAAATGAAATGGCTAATAAAAAGAGTTGACATGGGTGAAAAGGGATATAATAAAGTCCCTTGCTTGTCTAAGTTTCTTAGAATGGCACTGCCTTCTTTCTGTGTTTGAAGCAAGTTCTGCTTTGAAGGTGAAACCTTTCTGGATTGTCATCTCCTGCACTTAGAGGTGTACCACATTTAACTGTGCTCATTTTGAGTCTTGCCAAACTCTATGCTTGCTGGGTCCATCAGGCTTCAGTGCTCATGGGACATCACAAAGACATGCAAATGGATTGGCAAGGAGTAATGGACACCATGTTTCGTGTACCTCCTCTCCTTGAATACATGTTCAGTTGTCCTATCAGACTTCTTTACTAAACACAAGTTCAAAGACAAAATTATCGAAACTTTCAAAACAGCAACAGTGATGCATTAGACCAAGAATGAGCTTTTCTGGATGTGGCCACATGTCCATGAAGCAGCCTTGGTGACAGAGTAAAAAAGTGCAAAGCCAAGGTCATTGCTGATGTAGCTGAGCTGCAAAAACAAGCTACCTTAAGACATTTTCTTAACTAAATAATGAATGTCCTTATGATTGAAGTCCGATGTTCTGTTTCTAACAGTTACAACCACTCCCTACATTTTGTTAGAACTACTCTGAGGTACATTAGAGTTTATATTGCTATTGTAAAATATAATACTTCAAATTATGTTCTTTCTAATTATTTTTTGTTGTGACATGGGAATATAACAAAATTTTGTATGCTAATATTTTATTCAAAATCTACCAAATTCCCTAATTGGTCTCAAGAAGTGTCTCTTGAATTCTCTTAAGATTATCTTGATTTTTAATCACAAATTCATAAGCATATTGAAAGTGTTATGGGTTTTTATTTTTCAATCTTTACAACTCTTTTTCTGGTCATGCTACAACTAGTTGTATCTTCAGTATAATGATGAGTGAGTTTCCTGCTCTTGCTCCTGACTTCAAAAGGAATTTTTCTGTTCATCATTAAGTATGCTATTTGCTGCAGAATTTTATTGACTTCTTTTTACCAAGTAAAAGAAATTCACTAGTGTTTCCACTTTGGTAAGTGTTTTTATAATGACAGGATGCAGTTTTATCAGATGATTTTTTCTGCATTTATTGAGAGAATCGAATGTTTTATGTCATTTACTACATACAGAATTACAGAGATTCTTTAACGTTACAATTCATAATTCTAAGCCAAACCCAACTTGATTGTGATGCATTATAATATACAAACATACTCACATACATATCCATATACAAATATGCATGTACATGTAAATCTAAACAAACATCTATTTCATAAATATTTTACAGGTGCATTATAAGCTTTCTTTCTTGTGCTGTTCATGGCTGGTTTTGTTATCAAGATAGGAAGTAGGAAATATTTCCTTCTTGCTTATTCTCTTTATCCAGTAGTTATTCAGTAATTATTAACAAATAATAAATAATTACTTGTTTAACAAATATTTACTTAGAAAATGCTATAAAATACAGGGACTATCTGTTCCATGCTTGAAAAAATGTGCCTATGAACTGGATGGACCTTGTGTCTTTTTTTATTTTATTTTTTGCTATTGTTGATATTATATTTATAATTGCTGATATAAATCTTTACTGATTTATTTCTTTTTTATTATATTTTCCATTTCAGTAAAGTTTTTAAATTATTATATATCTCTTATAATTTTATTCACATCAGTGCAGCAAAATCAAGTATGTTATGTAATTTTTTTAATTTGCAAATAAAAACAATAGATTTGTGGTACACCATGTGATGTTTTGATATATAGAGACTCAAAATTTTAAGTGGGTGAATAAAGTTCTTCACAACTCCACCATGACAATGATTATACTTATAAATTGATAAATCTAAATTTCCATCAGATTGTAATCTTCCTTGGAACAGACACAAGATCTATTCTTCCATAGGTGCCTAGAACCTGGCACATGATAGACACTCATGTAAAATTTGTTGAGTGAGTAAATAAGTGACCGAGTGAATATCATGTACTTGAGGAAAACTATATTGAGCTTTTTAAAATCTCTAGTTCATAAGCTGCTTTGGTGTACTTTTCAATTTCCATTATTTACCTTTTATTACAATGCAGGAATTAAGCATCTAATTTGAGAAACAGATTTAGGAAGACTTTACTGCATTTAAAGGATACGGTAGTTCAAAAGCATTCGAAACAATCATTTCATTACTTACATAATATTGTATATTTTAATGATTTAATATCCCAAAGCCAAATTTTGCTGCAACATGTTCAGAAAGTTTTCTTTCTTTCATGAAAATTGAACCTTTCTAACCAAGTAACAGTTGCTAAGGGATTTGGAATGGAGATTAGCATAGATTTGGGTGGCACAAATGATCCTTTGTGCATGGTAAACAGTCTACTTTTCATTTAAAAAATTAATATCCATGTCTGTGCTGCTAAGACTAGTTTGAAAATAAACTCAATATAATCCTCTTCTCTTTAATTTTCATGAGGCGAGCACCACTTGATCTGATTATGTGATGTCAAAAAACTCAAGTTTTCCTGGCTGAGTGCACAGGACCTCTATGTCCTAGTGCTAACAGAAATCTCTGGCAATTAATAAAACTTCTGTCTCTTTAAAGAGGCTCTGAAAATACACTCAAGATCAGGGAGTCCAGGAAATCTGAGTGGAGAAACATTTCAATTTGGTTGTCTCTGAACTGTGAAAATCAGTCAGATACATTTTCTTGAAAAAGTTCTACCTTTTCTTTCATAGAATCCCATACTTCACACTAGTCTCCTTTACTTCAGATCTTTATCATCTTTTCTCAGGGATGCATCCTAGAACCTTCATTTTCACTGGCTACACCTCTGTTGCTCCAGGGCCGAGGAGACTCGGTCTGGCTGGCCAGTCAGGTCATCCATGGTGGACAGACTTGGGTCTTCTATGGACTACTTCCCTGGGCTCAGTAAACACTTCTGACTGTGCATGTGTTCTGGGAATTTCCAGACTAATCACAAATTTCCAACTTGTTCCAACTTTCCAACAATCTTTTCTCTTTAAAAATAGTCCTAAGTGCCTGCTGTATCATGGCCACTGTTACCCTTTGTATCTAAAATGCTTCCCAGAAGGCCTGGTCCCCATGCAGCAGCGTTCAAGGGTGACTGAACACTGCTGAGGGGTCTAACCTCCTCAGTGGCTTAATCCTTAAATGAACTATTGGGAGGTGCCAAGATCTGTAAGAGATAGAAAATTGTAAGGCAGCCTGGTCAGCCTACCTAGACTGTCTCAAATAAAAAAGGAATGGGGATGTTGCTGAATGCCCCTGGCTTCAACCACTAGTACCATAAAACTAAACAAATAAATCACTAGCTAATCAAACAATGGCCAGTATTTTACTTGAACACATAAAGATGTGAGAGGAGTCGCTTTAGCTATTAAAATACCACATCTTTGAAAACTTTGTGATTAACTAATCTAGCAATATTTATGGAGCACCTGCTGTTCAGCTGGCTTTCTACTAGTTCTTGGGAAGAATACAAAATTCATGACTCTGTGGAATTTATAACTCATTGAGAAAAGTAGAGTATATCCTATAATCACATCTTAAAACATAACCTGAATTATTTCTAATTCAGCCACCAATCCTTGTATCAGGAGAGCAATTGTACACATAAGCTATATTAATCATGATGTCCAGGTTTCTAGCCTTCTTTTAGGGAGGAAAAAAGAGTTAAATTCCTGCCAAAGTAAACCACAAGCAACCAAAGTACAACAAAACACAGTAACACCGGAAACCAGCTAGAAGGGGGAGAGATTGTAACACAGCAAGGCAGGGAGTGGACCTGATTCTCAAACTTGACTACACCAGCAGGGCTGGCTGTGTAACTTGTGGGACCAGTGTAAAATAAAATGGCAAAGTCAGAGGAAAAGTACTGAAACAAATTTTTTCCTTTTTCCCACATTTTCTAACAACTAGCAATGGTGTTTTATTTGCTATTTAATAAGGTTCTAGATAAAGAAAAATTAAAAGCCAAATCATTACAATGAATTATATCATCTTTATGTTTTGCACAATTGCAGCTTTAAATGCAAATAGAACATTTAACTCATGCTTGGAATCACCAAAAACTATCCAATTTGCATTTCATGGCTTGTGCATTAATATAAGCATTTTGTTCTAACCAGAATAGTGGAAATGTCGCCAAACCTGGATTAGTTGTCATTATTTCACATTTCAATTCACACACATCTTACCTACACTCTATGTTCAATTTATGGATAACTAAAGAAGGTTTAAGAGCAAAGGGGACTATAGGTTGTCCTTTCTTTTGCCTTGTATGTAAGGGTAAGGCTTCGTGTAAATGACATGGCTAACGCAGGAAAGGGACCAAAGAAAGGATTTGATAGAGCTCTCTGGTTATTTGTAGTTTTAAAAAATTGTTTCCCTCACTCCCTCCCTCTCTCTTTCTCTCTCTGTCTCTCTCTCTCTCTCTCTGTTTGACTAGAAAGTGTGGCCTTTCCAGTTTGAATGGAAAGTGTGGCCTGTCATCTTTCCACCTACTTGGTCCTAGTGTAACATGTCCAGCTTGAACCCATTTGCAATTTGCTGAACTTCAGGTGTGTTACAGCTAGCAGAACTCAGTGCCTGAAGCATGGCAAAGGCTATATGGGAATGGTTCAGCAAGAAACAGTGAACACACATATTGCACACATCACCTCCACTCAGGTGTTCCACAGCTTCTCATTTAAAGAAAAAAAGCCACAATTCCAAAGATAAAAACATTATGAATTGCAAGAGAGCAACAGCAGAGCTTTACACTAAGTTTGGGTTTAATCCCAGGACTAGGGAGGCTGAGGCAGGAGGATCACTGCAAGTTTGAGGTCAGCCTGGGCTATACAGCAAGATTCTGTCTCAAAAAAATTAAAAAAATAAAAAGCTACTGATGACAGCCAGACATGATAGCATGCATCTGTAATCTCAGTATTCTGGGAGGCTGAGGCAGAGGATTGTAAACTCAAGCCCAACCTGGGTAACTTAGCAATTTAGTAAGATCTCAAAATTTAAAAAGGGCTAGAGATATAGCTCATTGTGAAGGCCCTTGGTTCAATTCCTAGTACCTCAAAATAATAATAATAAAATAAAAATAAAGCATTGATGCTTAGAATTCACCCGCAGAGATTTAATTGTAGCATTGGCCTGGATCAGAAATTTTACAGTTCCTCAAAAGATTCTATGTGCAAACAAGGTTGAAAGCCACTGGGGTTAGAAGGTTTTAGTATTATCTTACAAAGTGAATTAAAGCAGGAATGATCAAAGGAGTATACACTGAGACCACCAGTCACTACTTTTTACTATTTCCATAAAACCAGGGTTCATCAGAATGTTGAGAATGAGCCTTCTCATGAGCTTGAATGCAAAGTAGTCCCGATTAAGAGGACATACTGATATTACTTACCAAATTTCTAATTAAGTTAATTACAGCAGCATTGTTGGAAAAGAAGATGGAGAAGGGGAAGAAAAGAAGAGGAAAAAGAAAGAAAAGTAGGAGAAAATGACAAACAAAGGGAAGAGAAAGGAAGGGAAGGGAAGGAGAGGGGAGGGACAGTAACTAAAATACCCAGAATAAGGTAATGGTTAAGTAAATTATTGTACATTCATGTGATGAATTACCATGAAGCCATTTAAAAATAAAGATAAAAAAGAAATGTGGACCTGGATGTGATGATGTAGAAAGAATCCATGACCTCAAGAAAAAAAGGAAGTTTCAGGACTATATAACTTATTTTGTTCTTATGAAGTATGAACAAGTAAATCAACCATAAAAATAAATCTATCTCTGTGTGTATACATACAAGCAAAGAAAAATCTGAAGGAACATCAAATAAAAAGAAAACCTGGTATCTCTTAGAAGTGGAATGTGTATAACTTTTACCTTTGCTTTATATATTTCTATTTAATTCAACTGTGTTATAATTATGTATTGGCAAAGAATAAGAAAGAAAAAATATGGATGGTAATACAGCAGAGAAAGTTACTAGATTTGGATTCCAAAACATTATTTGTGCTCATACATTCATTTTCCACAAATTATAAAAAACATACTTGAGTTTATCAGAAAAACAACAGTAGTTACATATGTATCTCCTTTTTCTCTAATATAAACACATTGTCCACAGGTTAAATATGAATTAGGATTAATTTCATTACAAATATGTGTAGCACCCATTTTAACTGTAACATAACTGAAACTAATATGAGTGTCCTGATTTTGTTCTCCGACAAAATCAAAATCATGCCCCACTCAGGCAAAGGCCACCATCAAAGAACTTATGATTTGCACTGCAAAAAGCAAGAGGGTGGGATGTTAGGATATTTAACATGAAACAGTTTCACTCAAGTTCTTGCTATTGTTCCCAAAGATGTCCTTATTCTTTCAGGAAAAGATAAATGGTTGCAAATGTCCCCATTAGGATGGAGAATAATCAAAAGGAAAGCACTTCCTCACTAATTCCCATCTCCATAGAAACCGCCCAACTCCCCAAGCTTCTTGTCCACATACATCAGTCAACAGAGTTTTCTGATATTAGGCAGTCCGAGCCAGAAGCCTGCGTTCTCTCACACTGTGATACCTTGAAGGGTGAGTTGAAAGAACAAAAAGACTTGTGCCAAATTTTTAAAGACCCCACTGCATCAAATTTAAATCCTTCCTGTATTTTTTTTCCTGTTTCTAAGAAACAGTGCTTAACAGGAGTTTAAAAGGCCTATGTGAAATGTGCCTGTTATCAGAGGGTCCTTAATCCTGAATATCCGAAATGTCCCTTTCTGTTATTTACACTCAAATGGTGCATTGATAAGAATTTCCTCTCTTCCTTAACTTTTTTTTTAATGCATATCCTCAGAAAAGTGAGACCAAGCTGTGAGAATATTTACCTGCTGTGTGAATAAGTCTCTTTAATGTGGAAGTGATAGGTGTGTATTATTCACTCCCCGTGTCTCTTTGTTCCTTTTCACATCACAAGTTGGAGGACGTGATGGTAAAAAGCCCACGTCTGATTGAAAATAATTTAACTCAGTGGCTAATTGAATTTAATAATTATACCACGGGCTTAAATGCATTCTGGTCCATTGACCTGAAAAAGAATTATCAAACTAGAAATCTAGGGTTAGTCAAATTGATAGAACTTTAGAGCTAGAATTTTAGAGATCATGTAAACCAGGATTTTATTTAATCTTAGCGTTTTGCTTGAATAAACTGGGAATTTGGGTTTTTTTTAAGAAATAGAGCCCCCCCCATTCCACATCTGATGATTCAGAATCCATATGAATGAAGTCTAAGAATTTGTATTTTTTGATATGCTAAATTATAATTGACTAAATTTGGAGACCAATTTTCTAAAATTGCCTGTCACTCTACCCAGTGTCTATTTTACAGATAATAACATTGATATATGGATGTCTAGCTTAGAGATTGCAGGCCCGGTACTTTCTAAGACAGATGATAAATGAGATGGCTGAGACAGCACAAGACAACAGAGTGCAGGGAGGACAGTACTGACTTGGCTCAAGGGGACAATATTATTCAGCCCTGGCCAGACGTCCTTCTGAAAAATGCAGGTCAAATAACAATCGATTGTCCCAATTGTTTTTTTTCAAGAGCAGGTACAAGTCCAGATTTTTAGGTGAAATTTTCCAGTATTCTAAATACTGTAGAAAAAACAAAACATACAATAGCAGTGAAACTGGACCTTTGGGCGCTTGCTTTCCCCCTCCTAAGAAAATGACTCATCTAAGATCATGCATGGAGCATGTGACAACATTAGAGAATAATTGAGGTTATTTGGATCCCAAAGTATTTCCTCTACCTTGTGTTCCAATCTCTTCAAGGTAGGGCAACTTGTAGAAGGCAGAAGGAGGATGATCTTTAAACTTCTTGATAACTCTGGATCTGTGATTTTAATGCTAGTCAAGATCTAGAGTCCTTTTTTTAATAGGAAATGTGCATCCATCTTTTATAAGACTCATTTGATTGTTTTTTATTTTGGTTTTGAGACAGGGTCTTGCTGTATAGCCCAGGGATGGCCTTGAACTCCTGCATCAGCCACCCCAGTGCTGGGATTATAAGAGTATACCACCATGTATAGTTCACCTGGCATTTCAAATGAGGTGGTTTACTCTCTACAGTAAAACTAATGGTTTAATTAAAACATTGGACAGTTCCTGTAATTAGATCCTCTATTGCAGGATCAGAAGCCTTCAACAATAGAAGCCAGCTGCTCTGTGCATGCTTTCATTGTACCTGTCTTTGAAACACAGTGAGTTTTTAAAGTGTACATTAACAACTCTAATATTGGGCTTCAGGGAATATTGTTTAGAGCTGCCAGCAAAATGGTCCCGGGCCTATACAGAGCAGGTTAAGCAGGAGCTTACACTCAGTCTCTCCCTTGCCTATAGCCATTTGCTACCAGCTCTTGTCCCACCAACTCCAGCAGACATCTCCTCTCACCCTTTCCACTTCCCTCAGTGACAGGAAACCCAGAGGCAACACTCTATGGCCAAGAAGTGACCAAGGCTAACATTATCCTCAAAAGGCATGAAATTTCACACTTCACTTTTTCACATCCCTTGTAATCCCTTAGAAATGCATTTAGGTTAACTGGCTGACCCCTTTTCAAACACAAACTCCCCTGGGAAGGCAGCACCCTAAGATGGATTTGTTCAACAGTCTGCTTTAATGTAGAGATGCCGAAAAGCCTCTGGATTTCCAGAAGAAAATGTGGAGCAAAGAGGGTCCTCTGGGCCTGGGTCACTTTAAAGGATCACAAGCCGGCTGAGACATGGAAAGAAAGGGGGAACCAAACAGCAAAATAATATTTTGAACTACTGGTTGTGAAGCATAAGAGAAGAAACTAGAAATAAACCCAGAGCAGACTTATCTTACCTCAAAATCTTACAGGAATGTCTTGTGGAGGAGCCAGAAATTCAGGGCTAGACATTACTGTCTGCCATACTGGGGAGCTGTCAAAGCCCTAAGATCTTACTCTTTTTCCATCTTTTTCCATCTAACCTACCCATTTGCCTCCTCTCACACCATTTTTTTTTGTTTGTTTTGAGTTAGTAATGACTTTTTAGTCATTTGTGTTGACATTTTATGACAGCTGACCAGGGTTGTTTTCAAGTCATTATAAAGATCAGTATGGTTTTCCCATTAAGGCGCAAACCCAGGGAAATCCTTAAATTGATTACCCAGGCATACTTAATTCGCTATTTAATTAGTTAATGATTTTTCTTCAATAATATCTCCCTATTATTGATGGGGACTAGAAGAAAGAAAAGGTTTGCCACTTGTTTGTTTTAATACCAGTAAATGTTGAAATTATAATTGTTCAAAGAGCTGATTTTACAGACTTCTTCCAGCCTGGGATCCCAGCTCACCCTGGACTGAATCTCAGGAGCAGTGTGTTTGAAGTACCTGTAGACTCTTCTTCTTCTTCTTTTTTAAACTTAAATAACTATAGTAAAAATGAGTTCAACAATAATAATAGCTTTCACAGTTTCTCGCTTTCCTTTTTTTTGTTGTTTAAAAATAATTGTGGGAGTGCTGTAGTCTATCAGAGAGTGTATACTTAGCATGCACAAGGTCCTCGGTTTAATCCTCAATGCTGAGAAAATTAAATTAAAATAAAATTGAAATAATTCATTGAATACCAAAGACATACCAGGCATTGTTCTGGAATCTTGGGATACAAAGATGAATAAAACCCTATTCTTAGTCTTCCAAGACCACATGAGATCAGGCACACGGCCATAAACTATTCTTAGCCTTAACTGAGTGTATATGGTACTTTAGTTAAAAAATCTCAATCTCAAGATCATTTGCTCTGTTGAATGAAGACGTCAACAAATTCTTGTGTTGTCGGGAAAGAGAGAGTGATGAGCTCATTCACCCCTGAAATAGAGAAGGCCTGCAGAATATACAGGAGAGTCAGGACAAATGATTGGGGTTTTTGCTAAGCAAAAGAGAAAAAGGAAGCTAGGCATGCAGCCCGCTGATAGAGGGCTTGCTTATTAAGCATAAGGCTAGGTTTGTCCAAGATTACAAAATTAAAAAAAAGGAGAGAAAGAAACGGGGGTGAGGGGAGTGGAGGAGAAAGAGGGGAGGAAGAGAGAGAAGGAAGGAATGAATGAGAAGGGAAGAAAAGGAAAGGGAAGAGGTCAGTCCTTAAACAGGAGGAACAGGTTTTGTGAAGGCAAATGTGCATATTTTCCATGTGGCTGTAAATTAGCTGGAGACAAAAAACGGTGGATAAAAATAGCAATCTTAGCCTAAAAGACCCTGAGGTTCACACCTTAGAAGGCCATACCCATAAATTTGGACTGAATTCTGAAGAAATCTGGTAATCTCTGACAAATGTTAACCAAGACAAAACTGTATTCTATAAGATTCTTTGTAGAACTGGGGCTTAGACTGGGAGTGGAAGGAAGCAGATGAAAAGCAAAGCAACCACACCTCTCTATTTTAATCCACTAAAGAACTCACAGGAAAGCAAGCCTTCTTCTCTTCTCGTTCAGATGTGCGCCCAGGTCAAAAAGGTAAATTACTTGTCCAACGCACCAGATCCTCTCACCATCACTGACAACCACTGGCCCTGGGCTGTCCTCAGTGTGACAGCAGCAGCTCCCCCTGGAAGGACACTTACTGGTCAGGCATTGTGCTGGGCACGTTGTCTTCATTATCTCTTTTAGGTCTCAATCTACTCTGACACATAAGTCATTATCCCCATTTTAAAAGTAAAGCAACGAAAATGCAGGAACACATTAACAAGTCACAAAGCTGGGATTCCTGAGACTTGCTTTTAGCTACTCTGCTGAAGTTTTTCCTAACATTTAGGAAGAAAACCAGCACCACACCGTCGTCATCTGCCACATGAGAGGCACTCACACATCTTGGCTGAATGCTGGACAAATGTCTCAGTCACGTAGCAAATTAGTGGCAGAGCTATACCTAGAAAGAAACCAGGTCTCCCACCGGCATTCTTCCCATGACCACACTTGGCAACAATCTACTTTGGACCTAATTTAGACGGACGAAGTTGTCAAACTCACACCGAGAAGAGTTACAGAATGTCTGGCATGATGTTGAAATCTCTGGCCTCTGAGTTCAAACTTTCCAAACCGCGTCTCCCTTCCGCTATCCTGCCAGCCCAGTGGGGCAGCTCAGGCAGGAGCTGACCCTTTAAATGGCCTAATAATCAGACCTAGAGAAATCCAACAACAGCCTCAGAAAGCTAGATGAATGAGGATACAGACCTGTGATGCGAAAATAAGGTCTTAACTGATACTTAATTTTTCATATAAAATGAGCTCAGCAAAATGATAGGCAATGAAAACAGGTGGTAAAGAGATTTCTTGTTTCACACCATACCTTTACATTACCTAAAACACAATTTCACATGGAAAAAAAAAAAGTCTAGAAAAATGTGATTACACTGCAAGGAAAATGAAGGTATATAATGAGGAGACATTTGTCTTCTAGGAACTTAACTACAAGATAATTAAATTCAATGGAGTGTGTAATTACACAAAAACGAAATCCAACCGTCCTAGAAATTTCCCCTCGACTACCTTAGGGGAATGAGGCAGACCCTGTGTTTTTCCTTGTTGGTATTCTCTGTATTAATCTCGTCATGATTTGTAACGAAAGATCCTAGTATTAAGCTTCAGGTTGGTTTCACATCTCCTGGAATTCTCACATGGGGAAGTCTGCTCCACAGCTGGATGCAGCTTTGGGTGCCTTCTGCTGAGCAGAGGTGGCCAGAAGAAGGTGTCCCGTCCCTGGCGCCTGTCATGGAGCCTGAGACTATGACTCCCTCGCGAACAAAGGGCTCTCTCATGACAGGTGCTGAACTGATAAGAATGATCTTTTTTTAACTATGAAGTTCAGCTAAATCTCCTTAAAATGTTCATAGGCAAAGCTCTTTAACTGACAGAACATATTTTTGAAAAAGCATATTTTGTGATAATCTTGTTTCATAATATTTAGTAGCTTAGTACAACTGTAAGGAGATAAGAAGGGAATGCATTTTTCAGATTCCAGTTAGATTTTTTTTTACCTTCCTACAAACCATGTAACACACATACATTTATGTTTAAAAAAAAAAAGAACTTGATGCACTTTTCCCTTCATATTCTTATCAGTGTTTTGAGAAAGACTCAGTACATGACATTTATGCTTTTCCTGAATCTAGTCACTTTGAGGTCATCTGTGACTTACAAACTGACAGTATGCCGGCTGTTTCCCAGCTAAGCTTTCTGCCCCGTAAGGAGGTGCACCATATTCCATACCTCAAGCCTTCCCCGCACATCACAGTAGGCTATGTGACTACAGTGTGTGTAAAAGCAGACAGGCTCACTGATGCTCCCTCCAAGCCACACTCTCTCCGCCGACTCCCCTCCCTTCTAAGGGTTTGTGAAAGAAGAAAACTATGAACTGCAACAGGAGCTGCAAAAACAAGAAAAACTAAGACACCGTTTTTCTTGCCTTGAGTGAATCCCATTTGATGCCTTTTGCCAGATGAAAGATTGGTGAGCTAGTAAAAGAAGCATCAGGATGGCATACTCTATTTTCCTGGTTTTTTTGGTGAGCAACATTATGGCAATTTTCGGATTCTCTAAGCTGCTTCTCACGACAAGTGAGTCTCAAGCACAGGGTTCAGATCTCTTTCCCCCCACGACTCCCCCCTCTTCTCACTACACCATTTGTCTCTCTGGCCCTCACTCAGCCATCCAGCTCTGAATCAGAGGCTGTAAATTCAAAGAAGTATGAGAAACTTTCTTTCCCTCCCTCAGATAGAGTACCATCATTGGGCTGTGCTATTGCCCCCAGGGTGTCTGCTTGCAGGGTTTATTGGTTCTTGAAGAAACAGTTTTTTTTTGTTTGTTTGTTTTTGTTTTTGTTTTTGTTTTGGTAAGTCAGTCCTTCTTTGGCATATACTTTAAGGTGTGGATGGAGAGTTCTCTGGAGTGAATTCTTTTACATGGACATTAAATCCCACAGAAATGAGAACTGACCTGTAGCATTTGTGAATATACCACTATAATTACCTTTCATAACAGGTTCCCGCCTTTCTCCAGGATTCCCATGGGGTTAGCAGATTAATTCAGTTGCAGAGTTAGGATCCTTACAGTGATCCTCTTTGGGGAAATAAAAAAGGCCAAGGGGGCATTGGGTTTAGGAGTAAGAACAATAGATCTTAATGAAATTCATTTATTTTTTTGTGAACAATCACTTTTTACTTCAGTGCAGAAAGTTTCATGAAAAACAGAAGAACAAAGAAAAAGATTCCTTGTTCTGTTTGTGTACAAGCATGTATTTAATGACCATGGGTCACAATATATCACAAAAGCTCGGTCTTTGCATAAGAGCCCAGATTTCGATCCCAAGAGGATGGCTAAGAGCTTCATAGAGAGGTGATCAAGCTGTGCTTGGTTTTAGGGTTTTTAATCTGCTCCCTCTTCTTTAGATTGTACACCGTGTCTTTGCAGGCTCGGAGAGAGCTGTTCTCTGGGTTTTAGCATGAAAAAAAGTAGTGGTTTGTTTTTTCGTTTTCCCCTTCTTATTTTTTCATATTAGAGAGAAATTAATAAGCAGAGCTACAACTATACACTGCTTGTTGAACAGATATCAACTGACTTTTTTCTGAGGACAGGATGTCTGTGGTTCCAAGCAATTTAACTTTAGTTGCTCCCTGCATACCCCTCCGGTACAGCATCTACGTTTACCAGGACCACACAGGGAATTCCTTATGCTACTGTATGGTTTGCAGACCTATCAGTGTATCTATTAACTATTTTGCATTTGTAAGCATCTCCAGCTAGAAACCAAATTTTCACATAGAATTTGAACAAGTTAAACATTAAATTTAAATGACTTAAAACTAGATGACTAATTTTAAAGCATTTCATTCCTGGATATTCTTTCAAACGTAGTAATTTTATTCCTGAGTGTTTTCAGATTCTTTAACTACTACAATTGATTTCTTTTTTCAGGTATATTCACAAATTTGTAAAACTTCTGGTCAGAAAATGAGCATGTGGTTCTTTCAAACTCAAAATAATTCCAATAGGAAGTATTAACAAAAAATGATAAAATCTACATTTTTGCTTTTCTTTTGGCTGTCTAATTTAAATGGCTAAATGGGAATTTTTTAAGTCCATTAAGCCTCATAAATCTGATGTAGCTTTCAAGTTTTTCTCTCTTTTTGTTTTTTTCATTTTGCAGTACCAGGAATTGGACCCAAGGACTTCACACTGAACTACAACCCCAGCCTATTTTTAAATTTTTTTATTTTGAGACAGGGTCTTACTAAATCACTAAGTGGCCTGGACTGGGCTTAGGCCTTGTGATACTCGTACCTCAGCCTCCCAGAATGCTGGGATTACTTTCAGATTGTTCTTGATGTTATTAAAACTAGAGAAGAAAAAGAAAAGAGACGGATTTCAGGAACCACAATATGCCAGCTGAGCACTGACTGCTGATTGCTCACAGGATGAAGGCCGAGCTGCCTTCCCAGAATTCCCCTCACACTCCTCTGCAGAGCCCAGGATGTCCATCTGCTCTACTTCCTCTCCCCTAGCACACATCCTGAGCTTCTGTGAAGCATTCCTGTGAACCTTACTCCTGTGCAAATTACTCCACACACCTCATTCTTTTTAATTTTCAAAACAATTCCTTGAGGCAGAAGTGTTTGTTTTACAAATAAAGAAACCGAGGTCTAGAAAGGTGTATTTATTTGTCCTAGGGCACAGAGCAAATAAGTGGCAGAATGATCATTTTTCCAAACGCAATAAAGCACCTTAGTTATGGCAGGAGTGCAAACAGGATGGTCCCTACCATCCAGAGGGAGGGGAGAAGGATGTGGCAGCAGACTCTGTGGAAGAAAGGTCACAGGCTTTGCCCTGTCAGTGAGGAGTAACCTGCAGATCTCTGACTCCGAAGCCAAGGCGCTTGCACTATTCCCTTTCATAGACTCCTCTTTTCGTTTGTCTAGTGCTACCCATCCTTCAGCACCAAGTGAAGCTTTCACTTTCTTCACGAAAACTTGCTACCCACCTCGATCTTTTGAACTGATATTTCCAAAGCAGTTATTTATTGGGCAATTTAATTTATGAATAATAATAGTTGCTCTATGAGATCTCTTTGTCACTGAAAGGGGTTATAAATTCTGATATGTTTGCCCATACTGGTGGCTTCACACAGAAAGGTTTTTTTCTCATATTTTTTTTTTATTATGTTTCTTTTTGTACCTTGGAGGATGCCTCCAAGATTAGATACTTAATATATTTTTGTATTATTTGAAGTCTTTTAAAACTGGCAATTACAAATGCTTTTACTGCATACCCCTTACTACTTTTACAAGTATCATAAACATATTCACAATTCAGAATAGCAGAGGGAGAAGAAGTAATCAATTTAATTATAGAAAGATCAAAATTATTAACTATTATAAATAAATGAAATATTTTCTATGGTAATCCAAACTGAGCTATCCATCTGACTTCTTTCTTTGCTTTTTCTTTCTTTGACTTCTTTCTTTCTTTCTTCTTTCTTTCTTTCTTTCTTTCTTTCTTCTCAATATTGGTTTTCAAACTCAAGGCCACACACATGCTAGATAAGTGTTCACCCCAGCCCTTTTGTAAATTTTATTTTGAGACAAGAGCTTGTTAAATTGCCAATGCTGGGCTTGAACTTGTGATCCTCCTGCCTCAGCCCCCTGAGTAGCTGGGATTATAGGCATGTGCTACTCTGCCCAGTTCATCTGATAGCTTTCTCGACTCACCTCCCCACAGTATCCCCACCCTTTTTGAACCAGAACTACCCCTGATAGCACTTGGTCTGTAATGTTTTCTCAGGGTCACATGCTGCATTAGGAGCCAAGACTGTCCCCTGATCCCTTCCATGATTCCAGCACCTCCACGGGAGCTAACACCCAGCACATGCTTCCTGTCGAGTGAATCCATGAAGAAGCCAGGACGTACATACATGATTACAATTCCAAGTGGGCGATGTCTAGGAAAGGGTTTCCTGGGGGAGGAAGGAGAGTCCACAGGGCAGGGACATCCACTGGGAATACTTAGAGGATACATTTAAAGACAATGCTTGAATTTAGTCATAGAGGATCAGTTAGAGTTTAAAAGGAGGATAGGAGGGAAAGACATTCTAGGTGGAAGGCATCTCTGCAAAGTATGGCATGTGAGAAGGTCAGGGACCTGTAGGGAGCGTCATGTGGTCAGAATGGCCGTGGAAGAAACGCACTCCTGCCCGACTGGGATCTCAGCACTCCTGACACCACCAGGAAAACAATCTTCCTTCCCAAAGGAACACAGATTGTTCAGGGACAGTCTTTTTTGTACTTAGGCAAGTTAGTCCATATTCACTATTTCCTGTGTCAGAGATAACATCTTTCTTAACCAAAAAGACAAAGCCTAGATTGTCTACAGATTGTCTACAAAAGAGCTTACTTTACAAATTATACTCTCTTTTGAGATAGATTCTCACAAAGTTGAGCCAGCTGCCTAGAATTTGTGATCCTCCTGCTTCAGCTTCCCAAACTGCTGAGATGATAGGTGTGTGTCACTTTTCCTGGTTTTGTATTTTTTGTTGTTGTTGTGGTCCTGGAGATTGAAACCAGGGTCTTCACACTGAGCTACATCTCCGCTTTTATTCTTATTTTTTATTTGAGATGGTGTCACTAAATTGCCCGGGCTAGAAACTGCAATACTCCTGCCTCAGCATCCCAGAGTGCTGGGCACCACCATACCCACATTATATTATTTTTTATGCTCTATTATTTTTAAAAAGTAGAAGTAGCCAAGATAATTTTGAAAGACCACAAATTTTCCAAGCTTACATCACCCAATTTCAAAACTTACTCTAAACCTGTGATAATCAAGACTGTGGAATTAGTGAAACAAAAAAGATGAAACAGAATGCAGTACAGATATAAACCTCTATATACATGGTCAATTGATTTTTTTGACAAAGTTGCCAGGTAACTTAATGGAAAAAAAGATGGTCATTTCAACAAACATGCTGAACCACACTGACACACATTAAAAAGAACAAACAAAAAATATCTATAAGGTAACACACACCAAAAAAATTATTATGACCAGCCAAGCTAGATATAGTGGCTCACACAAATAATCCCAGAATTTAGGGAGATTCTGTCTCAAAAATAAAAGATAAAAAAGTGCTGTGGATATAGCTAGGTAGTGCAGCACCCTTGGGCTCAATCCTTGATAGTAAAACAGCAAGAGAGAGAGAGACAGAGAGAGAGGAAATAGTTAAATAGCTATGACCTGGGATTAGGCAAAGATAGGGGGAAAAATATAATTCATGAAATCATAAAAGAAAAAAATTGACAAATTAGACCTGATAAAAACTTAAAACTTTTGGATTTAAAATGGTGAAGTAAAGATCAATATACAGCCTTTCCAAGATCTGGAATTGAGACACCTCGAAAAAAACAACTAAGTAAAGAAAAAGAAGGATAAGGAGAGCAAAAGGGAGAGGAGAGAAAAAGGAAGAAAAAGAAGGAGAAGATTATCTCTGGTAATCCATGAAAAGGAAAATAGAGAAACTGAACAAAATATAGAGAAAAGAAAGCAGCTGTGTGAACGTTAACTACAGCTCCCAGGGAGGGGGACCTGTCTCTACTAACACAAGGTGGGGCCTGAGATGATTGGCAGCTCCAGCGAGAAACAATGGGTGGGGCAGGTAGCACCAGACCTAAGGAAAGCCCACAATTACAGTAAACCACAAAAACAGCATGGGGTTTTACTCTGAAAGTAACTCCTTCAATAAGGTAGGCTAGAGTTAGAAAAAAAATCCAGTGCAGCACTAGATATATGTGAGAGGGTTTACTCAGGAGCCATTTGGGGAAGGTGTTAATTATTTAAAACTGAGCTGTAGAACAATACTTCAGGCTTTCTGGGGTTACTCAACCATAGTGACTGGTTGGAAGATGACCACGAGAGACAGTCATGGAGATGGCATGGGCTATAGACCACCAGAGAAGTTTAAATTCAGGCCAGGAAAGACACTGGGGTCCTCCCCTCTACAATGAGTATCCAGGCTAGTTGAGTATGGTTTTTGGAGGGGGCAGAGTCTGAAAGCACTGGTATTAAGTCCAGCAGACTCTTTGACCCTGCTGCCCTGCTGTACATCAGCACAGGACTCAATGGTCTGTTTGCTTTCCCCATCTGTCAACATGGTCAGGGATATACCTCAGCTTAGATGGTTACCATACTCCAGGATGCATGGGAGGGAGACACCTCACAAACCCACTAGACATAAGAGCTAGGCAGAGAAAGCAGTGACTTAGGGCGCATAGAGGGACACAGAGATTGAGACCTGCTGGAGTGAAGACTGCCCTAAGGTAGACAATACTGACCAATGATGCCCAGCAGGAGGAGTGGGACAGAACTCAGTATTCACACACAAAAACATGAGCTTGGGGAAAAAAAAAGGATTTAGTAGTGACTCATTATCCCTCCCCATATCTTGTGGATTCCAATACTACAGAATCTGAAAAGAAAACCATTCTTTAACATGGAGAATTTTTTTGACTCATTTCTCTTTTCTTCATTGGTTTTTGGGAGATTTAGGGGCTTTTTTCTATATTTTGCTTTTTTTCTTTTTTTGTTTTTTTCTTTATTCTGCTCTGTTTTTTTCTTTTTATTTCTTTTTTTTTGTTGGTTCATTTCTATTACTTTCATCAAATTCAATTAATTTTCTTTTACTCCTTAAAAAGATCCTTTATCACACTTCTTTCTCCTCATCTTCCATTTTTCCCTTTTTAAAATTTTACTTCTTTCTTTTTCCCCTTCCCCATACACTCCATTTTAATGAGTATAAATGCTAACCTTTATTAATATTTATGTGAGGGTTTTTTGGGGGTGCTGGGGATTGAATTCAGGGTCTTGTGCTTGCTAAGCAAGCGCTCCACCACTGGAGCTAAATCCCCAACCCCCTAAGCTTTATTAATATTTAGATAATTAGTACACTAATTGTTGAATTCTTTTCTATTGTTAATGGTGATCTAATTGCTGCATTTAGGAGATATTTACTGTATGTCGATATTTGGGTTATCTTTGTATCCATATTATTATTGCAGATCTCATTTTCTATTGTTAGGATAGTACAGTGGTAACTCTTATGTCAATATCCAGTTTGTCTTTTTTTTTTTCTTTTTTTTTTCCAGTTTGTCTTTGACTCTATTATTTTCGCATATTTCATTGCTATTGCCAGAGTGGCATAGTTTTTGCTGCTAAGTGATTTTTACTGGATGTCAGTATCTGATTCACATTTGTATCATCACAATAGTGCAGCCCATTTCCAAAGAACTGGGTGCTGGGCTAGTTACTCTGCACATCCCCTTCCCCAAAATAACGGAGGTGGTTGGATCTTAAGAAAGAGAAAAAAGGCCTATATGCAACCAGGCTAGAGTGCGTCACTTGAAAACAGACACTAACTAAGAAGAACTCAACTCCTCAGCAATGAAGATTTTCCACTATAATCACTCCTCAATACTCAGGACAAAACAACAACATGAAAAAACAAGGCAACAAAATGCCTCCTGAAACTCAAAACTCCCCCAAAGCTAATCATGAAGCATCAATGGGAAGGAAATCAAAAGCCAAACAGAAAAATTATGTGAAGTGATAAAAGCAGAAGCAAAAAAAACAGATCAATAAGGTGCTCAATGCATTCTAAGACAATATAACTAAACAGATAATGGACTTAACAAACAAAACAATTGGGAAGCTTATAGAAAACACTACAAAACACTATTCCCAGCTGAGCTAGGCTGGTAATAGTAGCACATGCCTGTAATCCCAACACTCAGGAGGCTGAAGCAGGAAGATCACTGTGAGTTTAAGGCCAGCTTGGGCTACATAGAGAGTTCAGGACCATCCTAAACTACATAGCACCATGTCTCAAAAAACAGACAAACAAAAAATGAAGCAAATAAAAGCTAGCTGAGATAAACAAAATTATACAAAATATGAATGACCATTTTAGCAAAAAATTAGAGTTCATGAAAATATATCAAACAATAATCCAGAAAAAATTCTATTGGAAGTATGGCAGTAGAAGTGACCCATGTGAAGACAATATTAGAACTAGAAAATAGGGCTGATGCAGATGACCATATACTCAAATACCTTAAAAACAACAAGGGAGCATGATAAATAGATCCAACTCCTGCTAGACAATGTGAAGACTTGTCTGAGATTAGTTGGAATTAGTGAACAAAACCACATCAGAAAAGTAGAGTGAGCTCAAATAAATAACCTAATCATGAACCTCAAGGTCTCAAAGAAACAAGAACAATTCAAATCCAAAGCTAGTATAAGGAAGGAATTCTAATAATCAGAGCAGAAATTAATGAAATTGAGACTAAAAAATCAGTACAAAGAATCAATAAATCAAAGATACGGTTCATCAGAAGAATAAACAAAATAGACAAACAGTTGCTAAATCTTTCTCTCCCCAAAAAAGACCTATACCAATGCAATTAGAAATTAAAAACGTGAAATGACAAAGGACACCACCAAAATCCAGAAGATTATTGTAACTTCTTAAAAAAAATCTATACTCCAGTAAATTGGAGAATCAAAAATAAATAGATTCCTAGATACATACAAATTACCAAAACTGAACAAAGAAATTATAAAAACCCTAAGTAATCCAATAATGGGACATAAAACTGAGGTAATAATAATTTTTTTAAAAACCTATCAACTAAACAATGGATACAAAAAGGCAAAGGGTCAGATCTAAGCCGATAGGCAAAGGGTCCAAGGGAACAAAAAGAAGGCAAAGGGGGAGGCGAATGGGAATCCAGAGGAATAATGATATCCTAAAAACAAGAACCTAATAACCCAAACTCAAAACACTAATATGTACACTAGGTACTACAGCAACTTAATGTAGTTGTGACTTAATGCTGCATCTATGTGGTTGTTTACATTGCTCATTGTTATAAGCAAAAGGCATAAGGTATGGTCTGTAAGCTTGTGTAATGGCCTGTAAGTTTGTGTAATTTTATATAAATTCTAATAAAAATCTATAAAAAAAATCAAAAAATAAAAACCTACCAACTAATAAAAGCCCAGAACCTCATGAATTCATCACTGAATTCTACAAGAACTTTGGGGAAGATCTAAAATGAATAGTTCTCAAACTCTTTAATGAAATTGAAAAGGAAGAAGTGCTCCAAAGTCATTCCTAGAAGCTAGCATTACCCTGACTCTAAAACCAGAAAACAATCCAACCTAAAAAAAGTAAACTAGTTGGGGCTGGGGATTTAGTTCAGTGATTAGAGTGCTTGCCTAGCAAGCTCAAGGCCCTAAGTTTGAGCCCCAACATCAAAAAAATAAAATAAATAAACTAGTCTGATCTCTTTAATGAACATAGATGCCAAAATCCTAAATAAGATACTGGCGAAGAGAATGTAACAAAGCATTAAAAAGGTCATACAACATAACCAAGTACACTTCATTCCAGGGATACAAGGATGGTTCAACACATGTAAATCAATAAATGTAATATATTACATAAAAAGAATCAAGGACAAAAATCACAAGACTATCTTGATACATGTAGAAAAAGCTTTTGACTAAATCCAACATCCCTTCATGCTAAAAATCCTGAAGAAAATAGGTATAGAAAGACTTTATGGTGCCAGGCGTGATGGCACACACCTGTAATCTCAGCACTCAGGAGGCTGAGATACGAAGATCCTGTGAGTTCAAGGCCAGCCTGGGCTACATAATGAGTTCAAGGCCAGCCTAAACTACATAATGTGACCCTGTCTCAAAAACCCAGGAAAAAAAAAAGACCTTATCTCAATCCGATAAGCCATTCACGAAACACTTATGACCAACATCATACTAAATGAGGAAAACCTGAAAGTATTTTCATTAAAATCAGGAGCACGACAAGGATGTCCGCTATCACCTCTCCTGTTCAATATAGTACTCAATACTTCAGCCAGAGCAATCAAGCCAGGGAAAGAAATAAAAGGAACATGTACAGGAAAGGAAGAGATCAAACTATACTTATTCACAAACAACATGATCCTTTATATAAGTGGCCCAAAAAATTTCACCAAAAGATTCCTAGAACCAATGAATTCAGCAAAGTAGCTGGATACAAAATTAGCACACAAGAATTAATAGCATTTCTATACATCAATAATGAACTCACTGAGAAAGAAATTAGGAAAATGATACCGTGCACAATAACTTCAAGAGAAATTAAATACTTAGGAATTAATCTAACAAAGTAAAGTGAAAAACTTCTATAATAAAAACTATGGTATAATACTTTGGAAAAAAAGATCAAAGAGGACATCAGAAAATAGAAAGCTATTTCCTGTTCCTGGCCTGCCTTCTTCCTGTGATTGTTGCATTTTCTGCAGCACTTGCTTATATTATGAACCAAAGTGGCATTTTCACAAGTTCATTTGTAAGCAGGCCATTTAGATCATATCACTACTACACTGTCAATTATACTTTATTAAAAAGATGTGACTAGAAAGTGGAAAGTTATTAAATAATTTCTTCAGAATTTCTTCTGTTTAGATATTTCTGTTATTTAGATTCTGGAATAAATCTCTGTATATCATGGACCATACAATGAGAGTGAACCAGATTACCTAAAACAATGTGTTGTATAAACTAGTATAACCACTACGGAAATAAGTATGGAGAGGCCTCAAAAAACTAAAACTAGAAATTCCATTTGACCCAGCTATTCCCCTTCTAGGTATCTTGGGAAAGGAATTAAAGACATCATATCACGATGATAAAATTCAAGAGTTAACTATTGTGTCACTTCGAGTAAGAAATGCCCCACTGATTGGATTATTGTAGTTCTAAATGTACCTGAATGGATTTACTGAAGAAAAGACCCACCTTGGGCACAAACCAATAGGCTTGTGGTCTGAATGGAATAAAAAGGGGAACAAAGAAGGAAGTCTCTCCTCTGTTTCTTCAGAGGAGCTCCAGACTTTGCTTTCACCTTGGACACCTATCTCCTGGCTTCTAGCACAGATCCTTCAGCCTCCTTATATGGAGTCACATAAGACTCTACGGTGAGCTCCAGGCCTTCAACCTTTGACTGGATCCTTCAGATCTCTAGCCTACAAACAGGCCCTTTGCACTCTTCTACACCTGATTCTGCAGACAGTCACTGTAAACCTACCTTGTAAATCCTTGTATATTTATATATCTTATATTAAATCTGTTTCCCTAGTGAGCATTGACTGATACATATATGCATACATACAGTAAAATTCATAATAGCTAAGTCTTGGAAGCACCCTGTATGTACATCAGAAGATGAAGGGATAAAGAACATGCAGTATTTATAAGCAATGGAATACTACTCTGCCATAAGGAAAGATAAACTTCAGGGATTTGTAGGAAAATGGATGCACCTTGAGACCATAATGTTAAGTGAAATAAATCAAACATATAAGCTTAAATATTACACGGTTTCTCTTACACAAGAAACCCAAAATATAAATAAAGAGAAAAATAGAAGATAATAGGAAGTAGGAAGATAGATTTTTCTCAAATGGGAAGGGATCAAGAGACCAAGGGAGGGAAGAAAGGGAAAGGAGAGAAAAAAGGAATTAAATTTGTTATACAAGTACCAGCTCCACACAAGGAATTAAGTACTATAAGTACATAAACATGTACTAATAAAAAAAAGTGTTGAGAAATAGTAGCAGTCTTGTGAGTCCCAGAACAGAATCCCAAGAAATATCAATAAATGAAGCTATGAATAAGACCACAAATGAATGATTTAAAGTTAAGAAGCAGGTAGGCTCACAGAAATCAGTGGAAGAGGGTTTCAGAGTCTTATTGAATCAGAGTGTCAACATTCATTAATGAGTGTGCATGAGTTGTAGCAATGTGATAGCCAGGGAAACATGTACCAAAGCCATTTTTTGTTGAATTTTAGAGTTTCTTATAAGAAAACAAGCCTAGATGGGAGGAAGACAGAAGGCATCACAGCTGGAGGTGACAGAGCAAAGGGCAGCTTTACTCAGATGCTGGGGCAGAGTGCAAGGTCAGAGATGCCTAATAGGGTAGGTTGATTTAAATGACAATTTCTTAAAGGGACCAATTGGTAAAGATTGAGTTAAAAGCACAAGTTGCATGTTTTCACTGATATTCATTCCCCAATTAGAATGTAAACTCCCTTGTGTCAGATTCTTATGTAAAGTATATTTTTGGTAGATTTTTTTTGTTTTTTTGTTTTTTTGAGACAGGGTCTTGCTATGTAGTTCAGGCTGGTCTTCAACTCACTATGTAGGCCAGGGTGGCTTCGAACTTACAGCGATCCTCGTGGCTCAATCTCCTGAGTACTGGGATTATAAACATGTGCCACCTTGCCCAGTCCATGGCAGGGATTTAGTGACTGTGGTTAATTAATTGGTTAATTAAAGGAGTCCTTATCTAATCAAGATGATAACTTCCTTAGATTCTTTGGGTTCAAAGTTACAAACTTGAAATGAATTCTAAATGGTTTTGATTTCTACCATTTTTTATAATGCTGGCTATAAATGCTATCAGTTTTGACTTGGTATTTTCCTTAATGATAAACATTAAGGGGATGTCAAACATTTGGATTGGTAGAAACAAGTCTTATCTTCTGACGCTTTTAAATGGGTCTAATATGTAAAGAATGTTTCATTTATGTCAAAATGTTCATAGCTACTTGGATATCCAGAAGCCTTTCTAAAAACCAAGACTTTTCTAAGAATTGGAGCAGCACTGTACATGCCCAACTCAAGAACCAACAGAGCTTGTAAGATTAATAGCTAAATTGGGAGATGTTTCTCATGGGTGCTGCATCTTAGAGCAGCAGGATTCGGAGTAGCACAACCAATAAACAGCTCTCTGGCTATTGTGCTTCACCCCCAACTCTTTAAATAGCTTCACTATTTTTCAGATTTCATTTTTTATCCCTCTTTAAATTAAATTTTCTCAAACAGGCAGGTCTTTCCATTAAAACCTACTCTACAAGCTGGATCTGGTGGCTCACACTTGTAATCCCAGCACTAGGAAGGCTGAGGCAGGAGTATCACTGTGAGTTTGAGGACACCCTGGACTACATAGTGAGACCCTGTCTCAAAAAAAAAAAAAAAAAAAAGAAAGAAAAGAAAAGAAAGACATCTTCCTTATAGCCATTATCTACTCGGAAAATATAACGAATGATTAAAAAAAAAAAAAAGTTTTTTGAATTGTAATATGTACCAAATAAGAAATTTTCCATCATTCCTTCCTCCGCCATAATTAATTTTCACAGGTTGCAACAGGAAGGGCTCTTAACAGTGAGCAGCCACTGCCTAAAAGGTGCTTCTGTGCCTGATGGGTGGTGTGTTCACATTTGATGTGGTCTTTGTTAAAACGTAAGTGGCTGCTGTCTCATACCCCAAGGGAGGTATCAGTTTTGTTCTGCTTATTTTATAATTTTTTACAGTGGTATAGGAAGGAAATGCTTTTTCCTTTAAGAAGTCAAAATGACATTGTTCTCTGGTTTCCATTTCAATTCTTAAAACTGAAGTGGATGAAGTCCTGATGGCTGATAATTTTATATGCAGAGTAATTTGAAGAGAGATTAATATGTTCTCTTAGGTGAACTGAAAACCCCTTCACTATCTCAGAATTAGCTTTAAGAGTTAATGTTCTTGCCAGGCATGATAATCCTGCTGAGGCAGGAAGATGCTGCAAGTTTGAGGCCAGCCTGAGCTACACAGTGAGTTCAAGGCCAACCTGAACTACATAGTGTGACCCTGTCTCAAAAAAAACAAAAGAGTTAATGTTCTTTCTGAAATTAGAAATTCCAAGGACCCTGCTATCCCCCTGCTAGGTATCTTCCTCAAAGAGCTTAAGACATACTACAGCGATTCATGCACACCAATGATTATGGCAGCACAATTCATAATAGCTAAATCCTAGAAGCAGCCTGTATACCCATCAACAGACTATTGGATAAAGAAAATGTGATATCTGTGTATAATGGAATACTACTCGGCTATAAAGAATGACAAATTTGAGACATTTATAGGAAAAGGAATACACCTGGAAAATAAAATGTCGAGTGAAATAAACAAGACACACACGATTAAATACCATATGGTATCTCTCATTTGAGTGAGGCAAAGTACAAACAAAGAGAATAATAAAGGATGGGTAGAAGGGGACAAGGGAATGGATCTCTTGCAATAGGGAAGTGGTCCAAGGGAAAAGGAGCAAGGAGTGAGGAGGAGGGGTAGAGAAGTAAGTAGAATAAAGATATGCCATGAACAGGAGCCTAATAAGCTTAATTAATGTAAACATTATACACGATAACATGAGCTAATAATATCAACAAGAATGAAACACAGGATAGAGGAATTGAAGGAGGAGGGAAGGAGGGGAAGAAAAGAGGAAGGAGATTTTTTAAAAAAGAAACAAGCTGTAGTATGTACATGTAACCACTCCCCAAGATGACTGTAAACTACATGAACTGCAAGAATGTACTAATAAAATTTTAAAAATTTATAAAAGAGTTAATGTTCTTTCATTTAAAATGTTACCACTGACCCAGGCATGGTGGTGCACACCGGTAATCCTAAGCACTCAGGAGGCTTAAGTAGAAAGATTGCCAGATCAAGGCAGCCTGAGTTACTTAGAGAGTTCAAGGCAAGCCTGGACTACATAGGAAAAATGGTCTCAAAACAAGAAAGAAAGAAAGAAAAATGAAAGAAAGAAAGAAAGAAAGAAGGAAGGAAAGAAAGAGAAAGAAGGAAGGAGAGGGAGGAAGGAAGAAAGAGAGAGAAAGGAAGGAAAGAAGAAAGAATGGGAGAAAGAAAGAATGAAAGAAAGAAAGAAAGAAAGAAAGAAAGAAAGAAAGAAAGAAAGAAAGAAAGAAAGACAGAAAGAAAAAGAAAGGAGGGAGGAAGGATGAAAGACAGGAAGGCAGGAAGGAAGGAAAGAAGAAAGGGAGTGAGGGAAGGAGAAAGGAAGAAAAGAAAAAGGCGGAGAGGAGGAGGAAGAGAGGGAAGGAGGGAGGAAGGATACTGTGGATATAGCTCAGTGGTAAAGCATTTCCTTAGTATAAGTAAGGCACTGTAAAAAGAAAAAAAAATGTTTTCATTGAGAAACTAGAAACTTTCTTGCTAAAATTAGGAACAAGGCAAAGGTGTACCCTCTGAGACTACTTTTCAACATCATACTAGAAGCCCTGCTTAATAGAAAGAAAAGGAAACAAAAGTGATGCAGACTGAGAAGGAAAAATAAAACTGTCATTGTTCATAGATGATATGATTGTCTTTGTGGAAAATCAAAAAAAAAAAAATCAACAAAATTTTCCTGAAAATAATAAAGATTGTAGCGAGGTTGCAGCATAACTAGATTAACACACAGAGGTCAATTGCTTTCCTATATTAGAAATAAGTGGAATTTGAATTTAAAAATTTAATACCATTTACATTAACAACTCCCCAAAATGAAATACTCATATAAATCTTAAAAAAAAGGTCTGTATAAAGAAAATGACAAACTCTGATGAAAGAAATCAAAGAACAAAGTAAATCGAGAGAGAGTTTACTTTCGTGGATGAGTCGACTCAGCGTTATCGAAATGTCAACTCTTCTCTACTTCACCTCCAGATTCAACACCACCCCAATCAAACAACTTCCAGTTATTTTGTGGATAGCAATAAACTGATTCTACACTGTCTATAGAGAGGCAAAAGATCCAGAATAGCAAACTCAGTATGAGAACAGACACCATCTGACCTCAACACTTACTGTAGAGCTAAAGCAGGCAAGACAGTGCAGTATTAGTGAAAGAATGTAAAAACAGTTGAGTGAAACAGAACAGAGCACCAGAAATAGAACCGCCTACATGTTGTCAATTTTGACAAGGCAGCAAAGACAGTGAAATGGAGAGAAGAGCTTTCCAAAAAATAGTGCTAGAAAAATGGAACATTCACACACAAAACAACAACAACCAAAACACCTTACTCAAGATGCAGATCTTACACCTTACAAAAGAAATTCAAAATGGTCAAAGATGTAAAATGCAAAACTATAAAACTCCTAAAAGATAATATGGAAGAAAGTCTAAATGACATGGGCTATGGTGATGATTTTTTAGATACAACACCAAAGGCATGATCCATAAAAGAAAGAATTGATAACTTTGATTTTTGTTAAAATTAAAAACTTCTGCTTTGCAAAAGACACTGGTAAGAGAACAAAGAAATAAGCCAGAGACCAAGATAAAATATTTGCAAAAAACATATCTGAGAAACAACTGTTATCCAAAATACTCAAAGTATTCTTAAAACTCAATAATACACTGGAGAAATGGGCATAAGATTTGAACATATGTCTCACACAAAAAAAATAAACAGTTGGAAAAGCATATGAAAAGATGCTCTACATCATTTGTCATTAGGGAAATGTAAATTAAAACAGCGATGAGAGGCTGGGGATTTAGCTCAGTGGTTAGAGTGCTTGCCTTGCCAGCACAAGGCCCTGGATTCGATCCCCAGCACCCAAGAAGTATATATATACATACACACACACACACACACACACACACACACACACACACATAAAACAGTAATGAGATATGTACATGATTTTGTAGGAATGGTCAACATTTCAGAACCATCCACACCAAATACTGGAAAGAATGTGGAGCAACAGGAACACTCATTTGTTGCTGGTAGAAATGCAAAATAGTATAGATACTTTGGAAGACAACTTGACAGTTTCTTACAAAACTCAACATACTCTTATAGGATCTCTTCCATATTTACCCCAAAAAATAGAAAACCAATGTCCAATACTACACACAGATTTATTCATAGCTGCCAAAAGGTGAAAGCAACAAAAATGTCCTTCAGTAGTAGCTGAATGAATAAACAAACTGTAGTACAACCAAGTAATGGAATATTAGTTGGCATTAAAAATAAATGACCTATCAAGCCATGAAATACATGGAGGATTCTTAAATGTTATATGATGAAGTGAAGAAAGCCAATCTGAACTGGCTAGCTACTACATGATTCTAACTACACGACATCCTGGAAAAGGCAAAATTATGGAGAAAGTAAAAATATTAGTGGTTATCAAAACGCAGGGCAGAGAAAGATGAACAGGCTGAGAGTAGTGGTTTTACAGCAATAAATATATTCTGTATACTATTACAATCACGTAAATATATCATTGCACATTTGTCAAATCTCAGAATGTACAACATCACGAACTCCAACGTAAACCAGAAGCTTTGGGTGACAATGATGTGTTTATCTAAGTTTATCAATTGTAATACATGTACCTTCTGGAGAGGACTGTTGATAATGAGGGAGTCTATTAAATATTTACCTTATTTTAAGTAATTAAATATGAGGAAGCAACTCTTTAAAAAAGTAGATATTTTCCTGCTTTTTGTCGGAAATGAGAATTTATTTGTATACTACTGCACTGAGCTTAAGGTAGTAGTTCAAATGCAGTTCCAGTAAAAGCTGTTTTCAAAACACTAAGTGGTTTGGATCAGCCTGTATAAGCATTTCGTTACAATGTCAGGGGCAAGTCTGGCTCTTTTTACCTGGTAGTCATAAACCAAAGGGAAGTTCATGGTTTGGTCCATTCAAACCTATGACCATCACACAAAGTAAAACAGTGTTCCACTCCCTGGACAAGATGCCAGACACAGATGTTACAGGAAGGTGTCTGAATCACAGAGTGGACTGATTCAGTGTGGGTGGCTTAGTATAAACTCACTACCATTTACAAATGAATAGCTAAAAATGGTCTTCCTGCAATGGGTCAGTGTTATATTTGTGTTAAAAAATGACATCTTACTGAGGATTTGTAAATTGAAATCTACAGAAGACAGAATCTTAATTTTACATAAAATAGCCTACCTAACGCTGTTATACTCCATTACTTGGTTCTGATCCTGGACAAGTGCAGGTTTGTAGATTTTGATTTGATTTGGATTGGGGTGCTAGACACAGGTTTCTGTCTTAAAAACACAATAATTTCTTCAGGAAAGCATCTCTTTCACCAGAGGTTGGATGGCAACCTTCCATTACAGCAGCAATTTCTAATTTTATTTTGGAAAAAAAGAAAATTGAACGGGCCACACTTTATGAACTGTAATTCCTGCCTGTCTGAGTAGCATGACTACCATCATTTTGTCACAAGTGTTAATGAAACACTTGATTTGTGGTTCGGTTCTGCAGCCAGATGTTCTTACTCAAGGAAGCATGGGAATAGATTCGCCCGCCATTGCCACAGCCACATCTCGGGCCTCTGCACCCCACTATGGTCTTCTTGCTCACAATGAACTCACCTCCCTCTTCTGCATAATCACAATCAGCTACAACCTAATTCTAGCCAAAAGAATTGGAAACATCCTTTTACATCTTCCCAGGACATGGAACCTAGAGCTCTCGGATTGCTTAAAGATTAGGCAGAGACAAGGACACAGGCAGGAGAGGCCACTTAAAAGTGAAAGAGAAGGCCAGCAGCACACTTCTAGGGCACAATGGACAAAAAGCAAAAGGCCTTAGCAAAAGCACTGGCAAAAACTGCACTTCAAGAAGGAGCATAGAAGCTCAGGACTATCGGAAAGTGGTATTTACCCAGGTCCTTACTCAACAGGGGCCCTTGGGGCACTAAGACCTTAAATTTCCCGCCAGCACATATTCCTACCCATCAGTCATCTCCCTGGTACTAGACTTTGTCTCTTCCTCTTTCTTCCTTTTCCTTCTATCCTTCCTCTCCTCTTTCCTCTGTTTACAATCTCAGTCCTCTTGTGTTGTTAGCCATGACAAGTTCCCCTTTTTGGAATTCATGGTAATTGGGGCTGGTTGGGGTAAACTATTAACAGGATAAGGGGTGTCATTTTCTTGTCATTAGTCTTGCAGGGATAAGTAGATATTTAATATTGTTTCCCCTAACTCAAATTTAGGGACTTAGGGCAAATGCTTATCCTACTCTATTCTGTCCCAAGCATTGCTAGGGTTCTCAGAATCTGTGGTAGAGAACAATCAAATTGAAAAACTGGTGGCCAACAAAAGGAGTTAACATAAATCTTCATCACTGCAAAGATAATAACATTTTCTGCTCCGACAGGGAAAAGGACAGCAGTCAGTGGGTACTGATGACAGAACATCTGGGACTCTCGTTCAGCCCTGGTTTCCCTCACATTGACTTCTTGCAGACTTAGAAAATGGTGGCCCAGGGCTTCCCCTTCAGAAAAGCTGATGCAGATGGTCTGAGGTATGGACTTACATTGGGATTTTCTAACACACCCCTGCCCACAACTCCAAGGTATAGATGAGGTTATAACCCACTGTCCTTGTGCAATGAGGACTGAAGCATAAAAGAAACCCAAGAGAGAGCTGAGTTCTCCCTGACCTGGCACACAGGTTTCCTGTGCACCTTGGGGACAAAGGGCTCTTTCTAGGGTTCATATATGTGGTCTGATTTTAGCCTTACACTATTCCTAAAATACCACTGCTCCACATTTACCTAAGAAGAAACCATCTCAGAAAGGGAAGTAACCCCAAATCACTTTGCCAATTTTGGGATGGATACTGACTCATCCCCAACTTTCCCCTTATAATGGTTTATATCTAGATGTCCTCCCAGCGCCTCATGTGCTCATAGATGGGGTTTGGGAAGATGGCTGGATCATGGGGGCATGATACTCATCAGGGAGTTAGTCCACTAATGAGTTGATAGCTAAATGTGACATGGGGAGGTGAAGCCTGGTTGAAGGAGGTGGGTCAGTGAGTGTCTTAGTTACTTTTCTCTCATTGCTGGGACAAAATACCAGACACTCAAATTTAGGGGAAGAAAGGTTTATTTGGCTCACAGTTTGTAGAGGTTTCAGTCCACAGTCAGCTGGGTCCGAGGCAGGGTGGCATGGCAGACAGGCAAAAGTCAACCAGGTAAGCAAGGAATGCAAGCAAGGGGTGGGAACCAGCTTCTTCCTGTATTTTATATCTTATCCAGGCAACCTGGCTTTAGGGTGGGCAGTACTCCCACCCTTAATCCTAATACCCTTAATCCTAGCGTCACATCCTTGATCCCAGCAGAACCATGCCAAAGCAATCAGTGAACTAATTTAGTAATCACACACTCTAGATCCAGCTACCTCTTGCCACATGAGGCTTTGGGGGGACACCCAGACACAAACCATAACAGTGGGGGTGTGGCAGGAAGGGTGTGTCTCTGTCCCTCCTCCCTTGATCTCGCTCTGCTTCCTGCCTGCCGTGCCATGAGCTGTTTCTCCTCTGCCATGCCACCTTGCCAACTATGTGCTGAAACCTCTACAAACTGTGAGCTAAAATAAACCTTTCCTCCTCTAAATTGTGAGTGTTGGGTATTGTGTTTCAGCTACAAGAAAGTAACTAAGACACCCCTGAAGCCCTGTATCAATCTATCTCACACCAGCCTTTCCTCCTCAAACCCAATCCCTGCATGCTGAAAGTATATTTTGTCTAAAATTCAAATCTCACTATGTCACTTGAGGATTCCTTAGCCTGCAAGGGACAAAATCCTAAGCCAAAACTTGTTAAAACTAAAACGGAATGGACCAATGCTTGTAACTCCTACATCCACATTGTGGCTGGATCAGGAGATTAAATACGCTCAACTGTGCTCTGTCTTTCCCCCTGGCTCTGCTTTCCCTTGTGCTAACCTCACTTTCTATAAATCCATTTGCTCCTTTTGCCCACAAATATTTATTAGAACCAGGCCCTATGCCAGGATTACACTTGGCACTGGATATAGAGTGAAGCTACAAACATGTTTCTTGGTTTGTATTTTTGCTAAATTCAAGAACTTTCCATCATGTATAATCAGATGGCTCCCTTGACGGGCATCTTATCTATAATTACAGTTATGGATCACTTCAGTGCACTCAAGATGATCTGAAAAGGTTCCAAAGAAATCTTCATTCAGTGTTGCCTCCGCTGTAGACCACCTCATCCGTACCTCCCTGCGGGGGTCTCTAGACTAATTTCCCATTCTGTGCTTCACTCATTCACCTTTCTCCTCTTCACATGTGTACACTGTCCCTTTCTATGTTTGCTATCCTGATCCTACCCATCCTTTAATAGGATTGTGCACCTAAAAACACTTGCTTTCACAGATCTCTCTCATTGTCCTAATGTTGTATCATTCTTAAACACTTTTTCATCATCTTGGCACTTGATTAAATTATCATGGGCTGTTCATCACTTATTTCAGGACGCTGCATGTCTCATTTTCATAATACATAACTCATTAATGTTTTTCTATTGTGTCACCATGATTTAATTCTGATGCATGTTATAAAAACTTCTCTGGTTTGTTGTTTTGTGACGCTGGGGATGGAACCAAGGCCCCCATACATACTAAGCAAGCTCTCCACCCCTGAGCTACAACACCAGCCCCTAAAAAATGCACTGGAATAAGCAGCAGTCTGTTCCACCTCTGGGAACTGCACAAAACACAGTGAAGGAAAACACACTGAAGGAAACAGTAAAGAGGGATTTCTTCGATGCACAATGGAAGATTGAACATGTACGTTTAGGGTCTTCTCTCAGAAATACACTACACAATTCTGAAGTAGACATGCATTTGCAGGAATAAAGAGAATGCAGAAAGAGTTCAAAGCTACGTGATTCTGGAAGCTAGAAAGCCAAAAGAGTGGCAATAGAATTAAATTAGGAGTTTTGAGAAAATTAAATCCTTAACTAGCAGAGAAAAGCCAAGAAGTCAATTGTTGCCACAGAAACAGTTCCAGAAAGCCTGAAGAAATGGAAATACCACGTATTCGTGGAATTGGTGACAAAGTGGGCCTGGAATCAGCAGTGTCCGCTGGAATTCTGTTTTAGAACTGTGTCCTCTGTCTTCCCCTTTTGGGGAAGGGGCATGAGCTTTTTCCATACCCCAACAGAGGACCAGAGGTCTATTTTCAAGAGACAGGGACAGAAGAAACAAAGCACAGGTAAATATGGGCATATCATACTGAGAAGAAATGAATAATGTCAGATTTTACTTCCTGAAAGTACAGATCTTCAGCCTTCTTCCCCACACAGCATGAAAATTGTGCATGATCCTTTTATAATTTTCATGCTATCTGTAGAATCAGTACTTATGTCCCTCTTTCATTCCTAAGGTAATTTGTATTTTCTTCCTTTTTCTTTAATTGGTTGTGATAGAAGTTTATTAATCCTTATAATTTTTTCAAAGAATAAAAAGATTCTTAGCTTTGTTGATTTTTCTTTACTGTATTTCTACCACATATCTTACTGACAACAGCCCTCATTAGTTTCTGCCTTCCATTTTCTTTGGGCTTCATTTTCTCCTCTTTGACTTAATAAGGTAGAAGCTTAAGAAATTCTTTTAAATCCTTCTTCTTCTTCTCCTTCTTCTTCTCCTTCTTCTCCTTCACCTTCTTCTTCTTTTTTTTTTTTTTTTGAGACAGGAACTCACTATGTAGTTCATACTGGCCTTGAACTCACTAGGTAACCTAGGCTGGCCTCAAATTCACAGTGCTTCTCCTGCCTCAGCCTCCAAAGTACTGGAACTACAGGCATGCACCACCACTCCTGGCTCTTCTTTCCAAGTACGTGTATTGGAAGCTGTAAAGTTTGCTCTCACAAGGTTTGATACATAATATTATCATTATCATTCAGTTCAATATATTTTCTTTTCTCCATTGTGATTTCCTGTATCCAGTGAATTATGTAGAAGCGTAATGTTGGCTAATTCTCAAAATTGGAAATATGTTTCTCCCAGTGCTGGGGTTTGAACCTAGGACCTTCACACTGTGCTACATAATCAGCCCCTTTTTTATATTTTATATTTTATTTTGAGACAGGTTCTTGCTAAGTCTCTACATTGTTCAGGCTGGGTTCTAACTTCCTATTCTCCTGCCTTGGCCTCCTAGAGTGATGGAATTACAGACATGCAGCATCACACCTGGCCTTTTAGGGGATTTTATGTAATTGATTTCAAATTTAGTTCTATGATGTTTGGAGAACACACTGCATGACTTAATTTTCTGAGACTCACTTTATGGTGTTGTGCAAAATCTCTTTTGGTGAATGTTCCATATGGACTTGAAAAGAAAAAATTGTATTTGAAAGGAACTGCAGTTGTGGACCTCATATTGTACATAAGTAAATTATGTCAAGTTGAATTATTCATCATGTTGTGTATAATCTATTTTTTTTTTTCGGTGCTGGGGATCAAACTCAGGGCCTTGTGCTTGCTAGGCAAGTGCTCTACCACTGAGCTAAATCTCCAGCCCCAATCTCTATATTCTTACATATTTTTCTGCTTACTCTAGCAATTACTATGAAAGCTATGGAGCAATTTTCTACAATTAGTTGTTCTTGTCTGCTAACTTCAAAATCTGATCATCTATTAGTCTTCTTCTATTGTTAACACAAGGAGATCTAGCTCTACCCTTTGAGGTTTTGACCTCCTTCTTTGCCTTCTGGTTCTACAGCTTCAAAGTCTAACAAAGGAACAACCCACTCCATGTTTGAGGTGGTCTTACTCTCTCCAGTTTGACTTTGTTTTCTAAGGACCATCAGATTATTGGAGACTTCACTTGACCTTTTAGAAGCCCTTTGCCTAGTTCCCCACCTCCCAATTGCATTACATGCACTTAGGACTGCACTCTGCCCTACATGATTGTCAAAAGTTGAGGTCTTCTATTTCCCTAAGTAGCATTCTTTGTATGGGCCAAGCCCAAAGCTCAGTATGAGCTTAGAATTAAGAAACACCCTCAGGAAAGAAAATGCCTGGGCATTCATAGCTATCTGCAGAAGGTTTCCCCCCCCTCTCTTTCTCTCTCTCTCTCTCTCTCTCTCTCCATCATTTTCAAGAATGCCAATTCATCCTATCACTTCCTCAGCTCTCTGCTATCTTTAAAGTTGTTTTCTGTTTGTTTTATTCCTCTACTTATTGCAGGAAAAACATTGAATTGCAGGAAAGTACTACATCCTACCCAAAAGCAGCTTAGAATTATCTCTTTATGTACAATCTGGGGATATTATTCTCCCACTTAAATCCTTTAATGACTCTCCATTGCCCTTAAGATATACTCCAAAATCTGTAAAAGAGTTTATGAGACTTTTTACAATAAAGGCCTTATTTGAATGTGCCATGTTGTCTTATAACCCTAGACTTCTACATCACAGACTGCTCCTGCTGAAACATACTTCCCTCAGGGTTCTCTCTTCAGCTAATTCTTTTTTCTTTTTAATTTTTATTTTTATTAGGACATGTTCGCAGTATATAATGACTACACTCATCGTGGGCAGTTGGTACATATACATAACACATTTGAATTCTTTTTGGTCCCCTTCCCCTCAATTCCACTCCCACTCCCTCTATCTTTTGGTCCCTTTAGGGTAATTCTTACTTGCTCTTTGGAACGCACCTTGCCCCTCTTTTTTTAAGAAAACCATTAAGTATACTAATTTAGGGTCTCCTACCTAAATTCTCTTGTCAAACTGACTTGTAGTTATCTGTTCACTATTCTATATTTTCTAACAAATTTCTGGTTCCTTCTGATGTTTGAAAATGTGTCATATTTGTCATCAGAGTTTAGCAACATGGGCTCTGGGCTCAAATGTTAGCTCTGGCACTTCCTAGCTACCTAAGGGAGATAGCAAAACTGCTTACTTAGTAGATTTACAAAGAAAGAAAGTAAACATAGGGAAACAGAATATTCTTTGCAATAACAGAATCTCACAGAAAAAGAACCATAATGAGTAACTATAATGGTGGGGAAAACCAAGGGGGTTGTGTGTGATGAATACTGACCCATGCCCTGCTCCCGTATTTAGACAGACACAGCCAGTGGAAAGCCAACTCCCATTAGGATTCATCCCTCCACTCCACAAAAAAACATTCTTGCCTTGTCACCTTTCCCCACCGCCTGGGTAAATCCAATGGTCAATGCTCAGTACTCATTTTATGTGACCTACCAGCAACATTTGCTCACATAGTCATTCTAGTTTTCTTTCTGTGCTCAGCTTTAAGGGTTTCATGCTTTCTAGGCTTTCCTCTTAGGTGACTATTTAACCTCACTTGTCTCCTTTGTGGGTTTCTCCTCTTCTACTTGGCCTCTTAACATTATGGCACACAAGGCTCAGTCCTCGGCCCTTCCTACTGCCTTTCTATGCATTCCCCTGATGATATTAATTTTCTTTTTTAGCTTTAAACATCATTTATATGCTGAAGACTCTCAAAATTACTTCTCCAGCTCGGACCTCTCTCCTGGGCTCCAAGCTTGTCTGTGAATTTCCTACTTACTGTCTTCAGCATAGATTTTGAGTATGCATCTCCAACTCACCATGTCCAAAATTGCTCCCCCGAAGCTCTGCCCACAGCCTTGCCCATGTCAGCTGGCAACATGTATCCCTCCAGCAGCTCTGATAGAAATCCATAAAGTTTGTCTTGGTTGTCCTCTTTCTCATACCCTACAGCTCTGTTAGTATATCATGTTGGCACTATCTGTTCTACACGGAGCTCTTAGAAAGTTAACTTTTTTCCTGAGGGGAGGAGAGAATTAAGACAGTGTCGTGCTATGTAGTCCAGACCAGCCCTGACCTGCTGTGTAGCTCAGGCTTGCAATCCCCCATCTCAGCCTCCCAAGTGCTGGAATTACAGGTGTGCTACTACTGGCTTGAAGGTTATCTTTTTTTTTTTTTTTCAGTGATTACCCAGAAGACTCATAAAATAACTTCCCTTACAGCACACTCTATGGGCCTTAATCACATGCCCATGCTGAGCTTCAAGAAGGCTGCAAATGTGGCCATTTTTTTTTTTTTTTTTTTAGTGCTGGGCTCAAACTCAGGGCCTTGTGCTTGCAAGGCAAGAATCTAACCACTGAGCTAAATCCTCAGCCCAATGTGGCCATTTCTTGAAAACAAGTCAGATTTATTTTGCAATAGAGCACATCCTGGTATCACAGGTTTGGTGTATAAACTGATAGAAAATTAGCATTAGAACCTACATTCTAAATTAGGTACGGTGGTGCACACCTGTAATCCCAGCACTAAGGAGGCGGAGGCAGGGGGAATCTCCATGAGTTTGAGGTCAGCCTAGACTATATAGTGAGTTCAAGGTTGGCTTGAACTACATAGTAAGACCCCGTCTCAACCCTTCTCCCCCAAAAAAGGAATCTACATTCTAAATACCAAGTATGATTCTAAATTAATATTATGCATATCCAGGACAATCTAAGAAGGCTATTTTCCTACCCAGGCCAGCCAGCCAAACTTCCTACCTGTTTCAGTAAGCGATCCATTTCAGAGATCAGAATCTACTCTAGCAAGTTTATTTGAACGGTTGATTAGTGGTCATTAAATGGCTTAAGAATTGTTCAAAAGGCAAAAGAAAAAAAAGGCCAAGGTAGACAGACATTTCTCAGAATTGTGCTACCAAAGGAAAAACCATCATCTGTAATCAAGAAGCCACCGACAGCTGGGGATAGAAGTCAGTGGCAGAGCACTTGCTTAGCATGTGAGAGGCTCCAGGACCCGTCTATAATAACGAGAGGAAAAAGGAAAAGAAAGTCACCTAAAAGAACGGAAAACTCAGGCCAGGCGTGGTGGCACACACCTGGAATCCCAGTACTCGGGAGGCTGAGGCAGGAAGATTGCCAAGAGTGAGTTTGAGGATATTCTGGGCTACACAGTGAGTTCAAGGCCAGCCTGAACTACACAGTGAGACCCTGCCTTAAAAAAAAAAAACCAAAACAAAAAAAAACCAACAAAAAACCCAGAAAACTCTGGAAATACATCACTATTGCCACAATTGGGAAGCCGCCAGCCGGTGCCACCCACAGGAGTGTTAGTTAAGTAGAAAGAGCAGAAAGAGTAGAAACAGAGCTTTGACTGGTTTCCAGTCAAAATGAACATCTGACCATCTGACTGACAGGTGTAAATGACATCCAGAATCCTAGATAAGATACCCTAAAAAGAGATTAGAGTGTCTAAAATGGGAAATCCTATGAAAAGATATTATTTGCTTATTTATATCTATTACCAAAAAATCTTGTTTGTGCGGAAAGCTAGAGGCAGGCAGCAGAGATAACTGAAGGCTATAAAAAAAACTGTGAAAATCATTTTCACCGGTGTTTACAGTCTCGTCCTTTCTCTGATCACTTTAGTGGAAGCAATAATAAGTGGCAAAGTGTTTTGAGTTTTGTTTTTCTTCTGCATGCCTCTCCCCACAGTGCACTAGTAACTGAAAAAGAGCTGAAGGGAAGACAGCTGTCAGGAAGAAAAACAAAATACTTAGATTATTCATTCATTGGTCAAATCGGCCAAGGAAAAACTGAGCATTGGCTGACTGTTTCCATACTGTGATGTTTACACCCCTAATAAAATATTTAAGAATACAGAGAAAGAGATAGGTACTTAAGGAATTTTTTAAAAATGGAAGCTTTTGAAAAGGAGTTCAAAAAATTTTTAAATACATATTATAAAGCACAAAGGACAAAACAGTGAAGATCAAAGAGCCACCCGGGAGTATCTTTTTTTTTTAATATCTTAATCTGAATCATATCATGTGATTTAAAATGTTTGCAGAGGAAATAATCTGAGTTTCAGCCAAAGAGCCTGGCCAACCAGGATCCTAGCTACTCAGGAGGCTGAGGCAGGAGGATTGAAAGTTCCAGACCAGCCTGGGCAATTTACTGAGATCCTGTCTTAAAATAAATTAAATAAAATTAAAATAATGAGATGGGGATGTACCTCATTGTTAGAGTGCTCGCCTTGCATGCACACAGACACAAAAAGACACAATCAGAACCTAAAGTCCCTTTCCCCTTACTCCAAAAATTCTTCATGTGTCAGATCTTCCCAAATAGATTTAAAGACCCTCTCTCATTCCTACCAGCACCAAGAACAACTGTCATTGTGGCAGATTGTTTTTTTTTGTTGTTGTTGTGGTTTTGGTTTGATTTGGTTTGGTTTTTTGACACAGAGTCTCACTATGTAGTTCAGGTTGGCCTTGAACTGACTGTGTAGCCCAGGCTGGCTTCAAACTTGCAGTGATCCTCCTGCCTCAGCCTCCCAAGTGCGGAGATTATAGGAGTGCGCCACCACACCTGGCCCCAGACTGTTGTTTTTCAAGGATGGCAGCAGCAGTGCCTCTTTCCTGCATGTTTGTCTTCTTTTCTCTTTTTCCAAAATGACTGATACTTCACCCAAGTGTAGTCTGTGTCACCTCCCCTTGAATTTGTGCTGATGATGGAAGTGATGCCCTGTCACTTCAGCAGCTTCTTCCTGGGTCTCCTGGGTCACTTGCTTGGAAACCAGGCTGCAATGTAACCCACAGCGGCCCACTCTGAAGGGCGTGGAGAAGCCAGGTGACACGTTCCCACAGGAAGTCCCAGCCAACAGCTGTTTCCAGGCAAGGGAGTGAACACAGATGATTTGGGGGTGGGGCTGTACCCTTTGAGTCACTTAGCCTTTGACAAGCCATCTACTCTGTAGCCATCCAATTCCCAACCCTCACAATCCATGAGCATAACAAAATGACTGTTCTACCCACTAAGTTTGAGAGAAGTTTACAATGTAGGAACAGTCACTACAATAATCATTTATCCTTTATTAAAGAAAAAAAAAACTTACTAACTTTCAACCATGGACTAGATGGAAATTTTCAGCCCCCGCCCTGGACTACTGGTCTTTTCCTATTGAAATCCGAAACAGTCTCTGCCTGGTCTTTGGAGGACTTGCAGCTGCCTCTTCACTCTTCCTATAACTCTCCTTGGCTTCATTCTCAGAAAGCCTTTCCCTTGGCCCAGTTCTCTCTGTATTATGTGTTGTTTGTCTGCAGCACAATAGCTGTGCGGTTGCTAGGGCTGGGTCCACCCTTCAGTGATGCTGGGATTCTTCACCTATTATTCTAAATTCATGTTGAAGCCAAGGCTCCCAGCGCCATTTGGTCCAGATGGTGAAACTCTTCCCCAGCATTTATTTGTCCAGCATGTTCCCTCCTCTGCAGCTCCCATTTTACTGCCCTTCTTTGGCTATGTTTAGGGGATGACTGCGAGTACACTATTGGGTTCTTTTAGGGGATCACGACAATGCTTGTCACCTGCAGATGCCCAGCACACCACAGGTACTCAATGCATAACACATTTCCTTGGCCCCTCCTCCATATATGAGAGTCTGAAGTTCCCACCTGATATTTCAATAGATTATTCTTCTAGTTGGAGAAGTTTCCAGAGCCAAAACGATTGATCTGTGATTAATACTCACACTAGATAATGTTTTAACCTGGAGGATCATCAGATATATTTTTTCAAGAGCATACAAGTTTATCTTTTCTTTTCCTTTGGCAGTGCTGGGGACTGAACCAGGGCCTTGTGCATGCTAAGCAAGTGCTCCACCACTAAGCTATATTCCCAGTCCACCAATATTTTTAAATATTGCATTTTTGGCACCATGACAATCCTATAAATAAAATTATTTTGCAGTGTCATGAGAAGTTCTGAAAAAGTTTCATAAAATTGATTTTAATTTTACAGATGTTATTTCTCCTGTTAGGGTCAAGAAGTTCATAGGCACGTCCTAAGGACCTGAAGGACTTGTTGCTCTTTCTGCTGTTGTTATTTATTGCTGTTCTAAAATGAACCGTGTACTGCTTGAATTTATTTTTAAAACAAAATGTTCAACTCTGTAAGTGACTAGCCCAAGTCAAGGCTGTTGCTAAGTCCATCGGTTTATCAACTTTTATATTGAATAAATAATACATTGCAAACTTCTTTTCTATTATTTCTCAACTGTACATAGAAACCATGATAACTATCAATTTATTTTAAAATACTACTGAAAGCATTCATAGTAATTGGAGCAAGATTTCTTTTCTCAATAAACAGCTCTTGAAGACATAATAATTACAACATGGGAACAAAGACAATACCTTTGACGTTCTGAATGTCCTTCTGCTCAGCTAACTTCAGGACTCATTTCTGTCCATCTCTCCTTCTCATCTGAAGGTGGTTAATTTAGACAGCTGCCCTGGGGAACGAAGGGAGAGTTGAGAGTCACGACGTCTAGTGTGAAGATTGCTTAGCCATACATAACATTTGTAATTTTCACCAAGGGAAAACAAGTTATTTCAGAAGATAGGCCACATTATCATGCATTGATCCGACTGCGTGCATGTGTACGTGTGTGTGTGCGCGCGCGCGCGCGCCCATGTGTGTGTTTTGCAGAAAGCAAAAAATGTGTTTTCACACAGATTTCAGACCTAATGATACAGAACATGCTTGTGAAACGACTGGGGTGCCTTAAATCTGTTCGTGACCACCATCCCAACCCAAATCTTCTATGAATATTCTAAAATATTCTTCATGAAAAAATACACACTTAAAAAATAAGAGTATTACTCCTAGAACAAGCCTTAGGTTCAACTTTCCCACACTTACACGACAAATAATAATTCAGCTAATCTTTTTCTGTGGTATTTCTGGCTTATTTCTTAAACAGAAGGATTTCTGTTTCAACAAAATCTGTAAATGTTCACATTTTTTTCAGGAACCTGAGTGGCCTCTACTATGATTTCAGTTTCACAGGGGCAGAGGAAGGGGGGGTGATGGGAATCACATAAAAGTTATTGGTTCACTGCCATCATAATGAAAACCATGTGTATGAGGAAATTTACAGCCATAAATCTCTCTGTGGACATAACTTCTAATTAAAACCTCATAACAATCTTTTCCAGATAATGGACACAATTCTGAGATCCAGTTTAATTTCATTATTTCAGAAACAGACATGAAGAATGTGCATCAAGTGATGCCTTGTGATAGTAACATCAATGGACAGCAAGAGAGGACATCATAATTACTGTCTCTCAAAAACATGCAGAGGGAGATATTGAAATTGTTGACTTGCAAAAACTGGTATCAACTGGGCTGGGGGCTGTAACTCAGTGGAAGAGCATTTTCTTCCCTGGCTTCAGTCCCCAACACTCCTCCCACAAAAGTACTTACTGCTCAGAATTAATATCCAGTAAGTCTCAGATATCTTTTTTTTTTTTTTTTTTTTTTTTTTTTTTTTGTGGTGCCGGGGATCGAACTCAGGCCCTTGGGCTTCAAGGCAAGCACTCTAATCACTGAGCTAAATCCCCAGCCCCTGTCTCAGATATCTTATTCGGTATTGAAGCCATCGGATTTAGATAACTAGTCTTCCCACAGAGTGAATATGCACAGTCCAGACAGATTCAGGGGATGTCAAATTAGCAATTTACTGGAGCTGTGCTGTAAGGCCCTGGGTTTGGTCCCCAGCACAAAAATATTTTTTAAAAAAGAAAAGAAAATAGCCCCTAGTACATGCTGCTAGGTAGGCCCAGGGGACGGGATGTGTGTGCTGATAAAACCGTGATCCCATTCTTTGGATTCTGACCTCTTACACAGCCTGATTTGCCTCTTGGGCAACTCCTTTTGGCCAATCCAAACAGAGTTCACAAATTCCAGGAAAGAGGACAAGTGTTTTCCCAGAGGAAGGGAGATTACATGGAAAGGCAGACAAAAAAAGTCAATGACTCCAGCTAAACCAAAATTTCAAAACCATCCCATGAAAGATGAAGAAAATATTTCTTTTCAGTTAAAGTAATGAAGCAAGAACAATAATTTGACTCCTAAAATAGTTATTGACTGGCTTCTTTATTAAGAATTGTTTGCCAGGCATGGTGGAGCACACCTGTGATCCCAGCACTCAGGAGGCTGAGGCAGGAGAATCTCAGTGAGTTCAAAGCCAGCCTGGGTTACATAGTGAGTTCAAGGCAAGCCTGGACTACATAGTGAGACTTTGTCTCAAAAAAATTAAAAGAATTTTTTAGAAGGACTGTTTCTTCTCTCAATTGGACTGCATTATAATGGTAACAAACATGTTTCATGTATTAGTTTAAATGGAAGATCTAAGGAGTCCTCTTTGAAGTGCTCTCTTCCTTCTGAAAGTTGTGACTAATCAAAAAGCATAAACAACTATTAAATTCAATAAATAAGATGGGTCTATCACTGACCTTTAACATCAAGCCCATTCATCAACTAAGAATATATCCTAATGATAGTTGATAAAAATTATAAATGGTACTTTTCTTGAAGCAAAATTGCATTTAACCATGGGTAATACAAACAACAAATTTAAAGCACCAGCTCAACAAGAAAATATATGCAACCGCCTCTATGCCCACTCAAATAGTTTTATTGACCACACCTGATTTTAAGCCTCTTTATTCCCTTTTAATAGTTTCATAAAAAGCAGTTATAGCCTCGCCAACTTATGCATATATGTTTAAAACTCTGAAAGTGACATCAGACAAGTTTATATAGAAACTTACCAGAAGCAGCATACCATGAATTTAACCTAACAAAAATAAAACCCTATTTTTAAAATAACCTGGTCGTTTGTTGTCAATTATTTTCACAATCTGCTTAAGACATCTAAGGCCGGGCCTGTCAAAGCTCTCTCGGGTCCTCAGTTCAGGCCTGCCTTTATGTTCAAGAGCTCAAGCTGCTGGCGGCACAGGGCCCTGGGATTATGCCTGAAGGAGAGTACCTAGGAGCGATCATTCTTCGAAAACATCTGCGGCCATTGAGAGGCGACCTGTTCACAGGGCCGGGCAGCAGGCCATTATGGCCTGGCCTCTGTCCTCTCTCAGCTGCCACTGCACTGAAGTGCCAGGTGCAGAATTCTCGCTCAAGAGGAGACTATTGAGAAGGGTAATGGTCACAGTGATTACAAACTGATAATTATTCCCTCTCTATTACCTCACTGAAGCCAACTGGTTGCTTCACTGATTATTTTCTCTTTATTGCTGAAAACGGTATCCCATGGCTAGGGGCCGATTATATCTTTCTTTCTAGCAAGACCTTTATTTCAGAATTATGTAGCTTGTAGTTTGTTAGATTGTACCTATTTGCCATAAATCTGAAGAAATCACTCTATTCAATATTTTACATTGGAAGGGTGGAGAGTTAACACAAAATATTATATTCCTCATACTGCTTTATAAAAAATGGAACTACCTATGTGATCCACTTGACATATTATTTTTAGACAGAGTGTAGTGGTTGAACAAGTTCTTAGCTTATCTTTGTAGGGCTCTTCTTGATCTCACTGACACAGATTTAAGAAGTTGTATGCCTTTTCCAGGTACCTGCGAAAGCAGGGTACTCTGCTTGTATTCACAAATGTGGCACAAATTTCATAGGGTACAATACAATAAATATTTTATGGAAGTGCTCTATATGGCCAAAGACTAATTAAAAGCAAGATGAAGCTTTTATTCACCCTTATAATGACATATGAAAGCTAACGTGGTTCAGTAAAACAATGATTTTCACTGATATTGCGACATATTTGTTAAAGGCTGTCAGGACACTAGAGCTTCACCTGAAGAATAAGGACGTTGAAGGGGCTACTCAGGGATGCTCGTGCAGGCAGTGAAGAAGGAAACTTGAAAATACATGTTTAAAAATTTTTATTTGAGGGCTGGGGATTTAGCTCAAGAAGTAGAGCATCTGAGTAGCAAGCACAAGGCCCTGAGTTAGAGCCCCAGCACCCCTCAAAAACAAAAATTAAACATTTGAAACAATTGTACAATGGGCACAATGTTCCCATTCAAATAAGTATAAATCCTTTCATTACTGAATCTTAAAACTTACCGATTTGCCAAGTTTTTATTAGTAGAGGAAAATTCCAAGTCTTATAGATGATTGCAACTGACATCAGTTAACATCTTAAAAAGAGATTTAGCATTTCTGGAAATTTTGAGGACATAGGGGGAAAAATTATTTTCCACCTTTTTTGGGGGGAAGGGGTGCTGGGGATCAAACTTGGGACCTTGTCCTCACTAGGCAAGTGCTCTCCACTGAGTTAAATCCCCAGGGGGTTGGGGATTTCGCTCAAGTGGTAGAGTTAAATCCCCAGCCCCTCCATCTTTTTGCTCTTTTTTCCCAAAGGATAAAAAAAGAAAGAAATCTAGTGGAAATACTAAAATCAAACAAGTACCTAGCATATTTTCTAAATCTAAGATAATTTTGTTCCCTTATAAATACTAACTATATTGTGTAGAAATTGGTTTGCTCAGAAAATTATCATATTCATATTAAACTTCAAAACAAACCTTATTTAAATAAACTGTTATGGTTTGCCATTTGAATTTTTTTAATAAATAGAAACTGATATTATTGAATTTCATAGAAACTAACTTTTTTTAACTGAACTTTTTCTAAACTATGAGAAGCCAACCAAGACTGTAAAGGAGAAGGATCTAATTTTAAATATCTCCTGCTGTGTAAAATTGATTCAGGAAGCACTGTTTTAAGAAACAGATCTTTAAAAAAGAAAAATGGACATAAAAGGAAAAAGACAAAATTCATAACTATTCCATTTGCTATGTAAAATATTATCCAGTTCTCTCCGATAGAATTGTGTATTCCAGGAGACCTCATTTTGAAATCTCTTTCTCTCTTGCAGTGAGGAAATGTTCCCTTATGTTCAAAGCTGGTTTTGCCATTTTGCTGATTGTAATAAATAAAACAACAGAATTCTGTGGGCAACTTGAATGTAAATACCCAATAATAAATATCAGATAGAAACCAAGATCTGGTGACCCCTCAGCATTAACGGTCTCCAGCTCTCCAGTTCTCAGGCTTGTCTCTGTTAAGACTGGCCTCATTTCTATATAACAATAGGTGGGATTCCACTAAGATTTATATGTAAGTTGTAAAAACACCTGTTATTTAATTGAATACCTATGTGGCGAATATATGATTTGTACA
>PVJO010010012.1:0-66366 GCA_004026905.1 Hystrix cristata
AATGGAATGTGAGCAAGAGTGATTTGTACAACTTACGGGGTTGCATCTAAAAATGTCATGGATTTGAAACTTCAGAATCCTACCCATTTCACATGCATATTCAGAGACTCTTGGCAACCTAAGGGAGGTCCTCTTATTGAAACTCCACATAGGGCCATTGCCATTTTGAAGAAATGTGTACTAACTCATTGCATGGAAGAAGGCCCTGCTTCCTGTGCATGGTATGTAGAGGGCAAGAGAAAATAGTGCTTAAGAGCAGGCACTTTAGATTCACACTTGAATCCTAATTCTCTCTTCCTAGCTACATCAGTTTAGGCACATCAGTTATCTTCAAAACCTCAACTTCCTTAAATGTAAAGAGTGGATAATGATGGCACCTCCATTGTGAATCTGCCTGAGAATTATCACTCTCAAACCTATTATCTTCGCTCTGTCTTGTTTGTGTTACATTATTTATTTTTCTTGTTATCTGAGAGTATTTTTTTTGTTTGATTTCTTTTCTGCAGTTGCTGTAGAACCTAGAATAGGATACCATATGCAATAAAGGACCGAAAACTTTTAAAATATGTGAATAAGATATTGGAACACTTATCAAGCTTCCTGGTATATAGAAGATTCAAAAAATACTGCTGGTTATCACTGAAATTCTTATTTTCTAACCTATACTTTCAGTTTTTATGGAACCAAAATAATTTATCATCTTTTGTATAAATATTACTATAAATTATTGTTTTATAAATCATTTTTATTTAGTAAGGCATAATATAAATTAGAAAATATTTGATGAATATATGTGCTACTTTTCATGGTTTCTCTTTTGTTGAAATATAATAACCACAGTCAACAGTTATGCTTATCTATTTCAAAAAGGTGCATTAAATCATTATAATTGAGTGAGAAAACTTGTTTGTAAATTATCCATACATATGACCATAACAATTAACTTACAAGAATTATACTATATTTTTAAGTGATACTAATTTTAGAGCCTCATAAATGAGATGCAGTTGACAGCAGAGTTCTTCAAACTTGACCTTAAAAACATTTGGGCCGGATAATTCTATGCCGATTGTGTGTGGTGTGGGCATCTTTATGTTATAGGATGTTTACCGTGGTGGACTGATATAGTCAACTTGAGCAGGAACGCCCAGCTGGACTGAGTTGTGTGGTTCTGGGAGTAGAAGATCCATCTGAGGATTGTTGCTGACACAACATAAAGGAGAATGGGAGCAGAACATAGGAGTGGGCTGTTTCCCAGGAGAAGCTCTGTCGAAGCGGGTTCTCCAGGAGGGAACTCAGCTGGTCTCATCTCAGAAGGACCTCGGGGCCTTGTTGTCATCAGGGATAGCTGCTATTCACTTTGGGGAGCGCTGGTCTTCATCTCTGCTGAGCATGGTATCCTAGTATAGATTTCTTTAGCCTTTTGGTGCAGACATGGATGTATTGAGACAGTGCCCTGGGCGCCCAACCCTTGATTGGCTCTTTCAGGTCTCTAGTGCATAGGTAGACATTCTGCGCTCTTCCTGCCTTTGGCTTGTGTGTGTGCATGTTGTAACTTGGGCTTGTCCTGTATTAAATCTGCTGTCTTGCACACCATTGACTCTAGAAAAGTAACTGATGCATTTACCAAATCTGGCTTCTACCTACTAGAAGCCAGACCCCCGTGGGTATCAATCAAAAATGTTTTAGCTATTGCCAAATGTCCCTGAGAAGCAAAATTGTCTTTTCTTAGTAATTATCAACATACAGCTTTCATAGATTCATTTATCAGGTAATTAATTCAATAATTATTTAGCAAATTATTAAAAACATTTTTATCAAGCATTTATTCTGTACCAACATTGTTCTATGCACTGGTACCACAGCACTGAGTAAAACAGAAAATTGTCTTTCTTAACTAGGATTTTCTAAGAAAAGAAAAGATAGAGAATAAACAAAAAACCAAAATGATCTATATCAGGTAATGAGAGGTGATATGAAGAAAATAAAAGTGGGTACAGTATAATGATCTTATTAAGCATTTGATTTTCTGTATTTAGGTGCTTGGGTACCTGGAGTCTTGCTGCTCCTCACGAACTTCCTTTCTCACTGTTAATTTCCAGTAGAAGTAAACTAATTAGTATGCACTGTTCAAATTCAAACCCACCGATTCAGAGTCCCCACTCTCAAACACCTTCTCTTTGGGGTTTTAACACTGGCGATCAGGCATCAAATACTAGGAATCACAGACAGCACCTATAGTCCAGAGTCCGCTGAAATTGTTATATCTAGGTGGGCCTAGGGATACCTCTATCGCGCCCATCGCACCTAGCAGAAAGCACAATGAAGGCAACTTGTCTGCAGCCCGCTCCTTTCTCCCTGCCTCCTGAGTGGCCTGGTGATTTAGTAGATGGTCTACGTGGCGGGGTGTGCCTCTCTTTCTGGAACTGTAAGTCATAAACTATGTTTTTGATGACAGTTTTCTCCTGATGTTTTAGTCTTACTATACCTTAACTTTTCTGCTAAAACTCTGTATTTTAAAACAAAGATGAAGTATAATAGGGCTCTCTTTTGGATGGAGTATTAGGAGAAAGGCTTCTCTGAAGGAGTGATATTTGCAAAGAAACCAAAATAAATTCAGTGAGCCATAAAAAAACAACTATTTCTGGCAGCAGCAACCACGAAGGTGATAATCCGAGATATGATCATGTGTGTATCTAAGCAAAAGCAAGAAGCCCAAAGTGACTGGAACACCATGAAGATGAGGATCAGAGGATTTAGTTGATATCTTGGAGCCAGACTGTACAAGTACCTGGTAGCCATTGTAGTATTATTTAGTTTTAGTTGAGTATAATAGTTAGCCAGGGCAGCTGCAACAGCAGGGATATATGTAAGTTGTTTTCACTTTTAAAAGTTTCATGCAGGGCTGGGGATTTAGCTTAGTGGTTAGAGTGCCTGCCTTGTAGGCACAAGACTCTGAGTTCAATCCCCAGCACAAAAAAAAAAAAATGTTTCATGCGGTTACTCTTTAAAAAATAGATACCAAAGGAGAAAACTGTAGAAGCAGGGAGGTCATCCAGGATCAGAAATCATTGCAGTTTGGACTAGGAGTGTAGTTGTGGAGTTGGACACGTTTTGAATAGAGAGTCAATAAGATCAGTAAAGTTTGCTGATGAACTGGATTTGCTATGTGAGAAGCTCAGTTTAGGGCACATTATGTTTGAGATACCTGTTCAACATCTAAATGTAAGTGTTAAATATTTGATAAGTTTTTATGAATGTGTGTGTAACTAACTGGTGTGTCAAGTAATGGTAGAAGCTGATAATATAAGTTTCGAGGCCATCAGGATATAGATAGTATTTAAAACTACTGAGATGGATAGCATTAACTCATGACAGTATATCTTAATTATAAATTTAGAACAATAAGTGAATATAATAATTAGAACTATGTGTCTGGAATTGGAAAGTATAAGGAATAAAGGAGTAAAAATGCTATAGTATCATTTTTTATAAAAAAATAGGTCTTAAAATAAGTTGAAGTCTTCTATAGACTATTGGCAGCTATTAATTTATTTTTCTTTAATTATAGATATATTGAAGGGGAGAAAAAAGTGGGATAGTAATTTTTTCTTCTCTTCCTCCTGCAGAAACCATATTTATAACTCTCACTCTATCAAGTGCAAGAAATTAGTTATTTTTCAAACATAACTTGGCCTCTTACTGCTCTCTACCATTTTAGAAACATCTTCATTTTGGATGGATACTAGATAATACTCAACTGATAGTAACATACAGAGTAATATTGATTTCTCTTTGTGTAGATTAGCATAACGGGTCCATGCTGAACTCAGACTCCTGTTTTTGAAAGTACATAGCCAACATGAACACGAGTGATTCTCTGAGAGCCATTATCCTACTCTCATTTCCAGACTGAGGCAGCCTGTCGGAGAATGCTGGACTGCTGCTAGTTATATCTGCATCTTATTCCTTGAACTGTTGTTCTAGTTCTTGATAGTTTCTCAATGCAGAAATTACGAAAACATGAAAATTCAACACATACAAATATTAAATATACTTTCCAAATTTTATAGATGTTTATTTTTATAGATGATTCGTTCTATCCATTCAAAGTAAATAAAGCAGAAAGATATGTTGTTTTTATTTTAAAAGATAAAAATTTTAAAGGTCTAGGAGATTGATAGGAAAATGTCAGAGACTTGTTACACTTAAGAAAGCTTCTCATAGAGTTATTAATTAGTAGTAACTGTGAGAATGGGGGCTGATAACAGGTGAATTACCAGAAGCATACCAGGCTACGAGCAGTTTATACTATGTATAAATTGGGGAAAAAAGTCAGAGACAGAAAATATGGAACATTAAAACAAATGGACAATTGAGGAGACAAAGCAAGAGATTAAAATAAATGGGAAGTAGTTTTATAACTAAGAGAACTTAGAAAGAAAAGTTTAGGTCCATAAGTTGTACTAGACAGAGAAATCGACTTTTAAGAGAATATTCAGTTACCCCAAACACACACGCACACACAAACACACACACACACACAGAGAGAGATACACACCATTCTGTCATTCTATACCAATAATTTATAGTTACAAAATACTTGTCTCAGGTAGTTACTTCTTTTCTCTGTTTAGCAGAGGGCTATATGTTACGGATGTGGATGAAACATCTCCAAGTAATTTGTTAGAATCCTCCTGCTGAAGTCTAGAACTCTTGACAAGCTGTCTCTCTTTTACCATGTATTTTCTCAATCATTTATTCTTGGCAAGGTTGAAGCATGTTTAAATTTGAGACGAATGGGTTAAATTTATAAACAAGCCAATTTAGTACACTGAAGAGAGAACCCTTTCTATCTCTAGCAGTCTTCGCTGTGGTAGATGAAGGTCTCTTTAGTTAGTTGCTATATAGAAAACCTGCATGTTATCAAATAAATAAGGGTTCTTTTGGTGGTGTTAAGGCAAAGACTTTATGGACAGTTTTAAACCAATTCACTGAATCTTTGGTCTGCGTCACTTCAGGTCAATGCATATACATTATCTGTAGACATTCTCAATATATATAACCCACATTTTCCTTTCCGTTTACTGTCCTTGATAATTGAACCATGAAGGTGGGTTAAGTGTTAGCTAAATCCACTAATATGTTTTATGTATACATGTTGTGATTATTTTACCATTATCATTTGGATTTCTCTTATTATGATTAGTAACCATCATTACAGTGATCACTGTATTAGTTCACCCTAAACAACTATTCACTGTAGATACAAGCAGAAGTGGAATGGATATGGGGAAGGTCAAAGCCAGTTAATGATTCAACTTGTGACCACTGAGTTCCTGCTAAAATTGTTGGTGATATAAGAAAGTAGTGGGCCCACATACAGCAGAAATTGAGCCTGGAACTTAGGCATGGAAATCCACACAGAAGGGCTATCAGTAGAAGTGTTTTATGCAGTCAGTATCTTCCTCAACATTGTATAAAAAGTGAAAAAAGTTTCTTTGCCAGGAAGACATATAGATTTTTTTATGCTAAAGCATATACAAATTCATCATATTTATTTGCTAGGGCTACCGGGAGAAAGAATCACCATTTGGGTGGTTTAAAAAAAAGTTTATTTTAATAATTTTGAAAGCCAGAATTAGAGATCGAGGTGTTGGGAGTTTTAGTGTCTTCTAAGAGTTACAAGGGAAGGATTTATTCCAAGTTTTTCCTTTTGGTTTTTAGATGGCCATCTTTTCTCTGTGTTATGACCTTGTCTTGCCTTTTATACATATCTCTGTCTAAATTTAGTTTATAAGGACAGCAGTCATATTGGACCAAGGCTCACTTTATGATCTTATTTTAATTTAAGTAGCTTTTAAAGACCCTGTCTCCAAATACATGCATATTGAGAATACAGGGGGCCAGGATTTCAACAAATAAATTTGGGAAGGAACAATTCAGCCTGTGACATGTACTTTATTACTTTTTTAAATTATCATTTATGGCCCATATCAAATGGCAGATATAGAATACATGTAAATGGAATACTTTTTAAAAACATTTTGTGGACTCAGAATCCCAAAGCTGTTGTGAAGCAATTTGATGGTCATGAAATAAACGGATACAGGATTTATCATTGTTCCTCTTTCCTTGATGCCCTCCCATCTTTGTCATTGTCCAGTAAATATTGTCAAGGAATGAATATTGAAACAATCAACATTGAAGATTTAAATATACTGATATATTGATAACACAACAGAATAAACTTTAAATAACACTTGATTTTAAAAATTATGAACTAAGTAGACTTGAATCTGAGGTACTATTGCATTGAAATATTTTTAAACCTTAAAATACTATATCATCCTGAAATGCTTGTCCTTTATAGCCAGGCATGTGTGCAAAATGTAGTACTTTTCTGTCAGAAACTACCAGACAAAAAAAACAGCAAGACGTTTTTATTTCTCGATACACATTTCACTAAAAGAAAAAGTAAGAGTAGGACACAGAACTTACAAATCTAGAGTGGAAATAAAATAAAGAGTAACGTGTGAAGAAAAATATCTGCTATAGTTCTATTGTGAGAACAGAGAGACGTATACAGACAGAGGCCAATGAACAGCCGTAGTCTATTATAAATGGCTTTTAAATATGTTTTCTTCTTTTGAAAATTAACATACTCTATACCTGTGCAGTAAAATGAAAGTTCTGCTCAACCTAAGCATCTTGAAAACACCATATTATGTTAAAAACTTTCTTCTCTGAATGTAGTTTAGTAGCAAAAAGAACTTTAAGAAAAGGAATCGTGATCTTGATTTATGGTAGCAGGTAAAGATTCTTCATACATAGCTCCACTACTAAGTGTCCCAGGGTGGTATTTAGATATCTATAGTTATCTGAGGGCAAGTACACTGCTCTTTTATACTCCTTGGCTGCTCACCTTACTGATTCTATGGCCAGAGGAAGATGTGCTTGGAAGTACTTGTCAAAATTAATTTTAAAGGTGCTGTGTACTGGAGCCTCCAACTGATGCTTCCAGAGACAAATGGGAAATAAAGTTTGGCTGTTGATTTGAGCTTGAGAATGGTTTTTTAAAAAAAGAAATAGGAATAATAAAGATGTACTTTTGAGCATGGTAAGTCTTAGTTTAAGGGAATCATACAACTTTTGCCCGACTTAACGTTGGTGTTTCCTTAAATGACAGGCATTTTGAGCCCAGAGATTTTTGTTTTAAATGCCCTGGATTAACTGGTGTTGAACTATAACACAGACAACTTAGTGAGACTGACATATATATTCTCTGATGTATATTGTAATAATAAGCAGAAACAGTGAATTAAGAAGATCTAAATTATTAGGGTGATATAACTGAAATTATCAGCTTTCTGACACTTTTAGAGAAGCTAATACAGATTCTATTGTCAACTTCTGATCGCTATGGCAACACTTATGTATGCTAAAGTGCTCACATGATTATGAACCTTCTTGGTTTCATATTCTGGATGTAGAATTTAATCAGTTATGTGTCCTATTGGGAATAGGAAAAGTAGGGAAAGCACAAAGAATCAGAATCTACTGACAGTTGCAATTAGTCGCTTTCATTTTCCTGAAGACTAAATAATAAAGAACTTGGTTGGACCAGAGATTGGGGTTTTAAGCAAAAATCTGTCTCTTTTGCTGGCTCCAATAAAATGCTGCCACAGTCTTTCAATATAATAGGCGATAACCGTTAGAAAATGTTAGAGGAATTTTATTTCCCCTGTTCAGCTAAATTGTGCTGTTTTCCCCTAAAGTCCTGAAAATCTCTGAATCACTAATAGTTATATAGTAAGGCTGAGATTCTATGGGGCAGAATATAGTCTTCTTCTCTAGTCTAATCTTTTCTTTATTTTAGCTGTCCGTTATAGTTGGAAATATCTCCCAACTGTGTAGTTTTCCAACTAGGCCAGAACCATGAAATTTACATAAAAGCAAACAGGAGGTCACCATGACATTTTGATATCATAGTATATTGTCCATTCTTCAAAAACAAGAGTGATATAGATTAGGGCCCATTCTACATTTATCTCTGTGAAATATTATCAGTCAAAAGTTCAGCTTTCTTGCAGGTATTAGGCAAAAAATAATATTTCTATCATATCAAGAGCTATGGCAAATCTAAAACTCTGAAAGTAGGTGAACAGGATTTCTTGAATTATGAGTTCAGAGAATTTGTAATACTACTGTAATCAATGTTATTTAAACTTTCAGCTTATGTACATCAACAAGCTGTGTCAAACTTGATAGTTTTTATCTGCAACTAATAAGTTGTAATAAATAATAAATTCTTAATTTCTTATACAATCAGGGCTATAGAATGGCCATAAGCTTCTATTAATCTATAAATATTAAATGTAAGTTGGAAAACAAACATGTATCTTCAATAGATTTATACCAATATGCACTCTTCATTTAGAGTGTGGATGCCTGGATTCCTTCCTCTTTTTCCTATTACCAGGTGCCACCTTTTGTATCATCAGTTTCACTGAACATCTGTCAACAATTTAATAATGAAACGACTTCCTACAATGGTGCCAAAGAGAATGGGTGATTCCACCGTGCAGAAAGTAGGTGGAAAAATGGAGAAAATTATCAAAAATGGCCATTTGAGGGCATCGGACAGAAAGTAAAGAGCGATTAAATGCAAGCAAGATTTTTTTTTATCCTTATTTACACTTATGGCAAAAAAAGATATAATAGATATTGTGAAAAAGAAAGATAATGTTCAAATAGGAGAACTAGAGAGGGAAGGAGGGAAAGGAAGGAAGTTAAAGAGAAAAGAAAAGAAAAAGAAAAAAATGGAAATATGTAAATAAAGCTATTGTAAATAAGGGGGGGAGTGGAAGGCAGGGGTGGGGAAGAGGTGAGGAAATCAAGATGTACCACGTAGAGGTAAAAACTAACTATGATGAAATGTGATCATTATATCTATCTAAAATGTACCAATACATGTTCTTGGTTAAAAATGAATAAATAAATAAATAAATAAAATGCGAACAACAAATTACGAAGTCTTTCTTTAAAAAAATTGCAAGAGCTCCAAACAAGAAAGGTAGGAGATAATGGCCCTTTTGCTAAAGGCCCTTTCATTATCTACCTCCTGGCAACACACTCCCAGCTCAGTTTGTAAGATTTGTAAGTTTACCTGAAAAACAAGCTCTGTTGTTGGAGGTGTCAAATACTCTTGTGGGTGGAGAGTGAAAAGTTACAGCTTAATTGGCCCAAGGGATCCCATATGGATATCGAATTCAAGCCCAGCCTGAACAGTGACTTAGCTAGTAAAAAATAAATAAATAAAAACAAATAGATAATTAAAATAAAAATAAATAAAAGTAAACAAGAGCTGGAATGTAAAGAGACTGGGTTCAATTCCACACACACATGCGCGAGCGTGCGCGCGCGCACACACACACAGAGTGAGAGAGAGAGAGAGAGAGAGAGAGAAACAATTATGGAGGGATAGTCTACAAAATACCTGATCCTCAAAAGTGTCAAGAACAGAAGAAAGATAGTAAGAAAAAACTGAAGAAATTTAAATGATATGCAGACTTTGGTTGATAATAAGGTAGCAGCATTTGCTGTTAATTATGAAAAAAAGTAACAGGAGAAACTACAAGTGAGGTATGTGCAAATGTCATGTACTATTTTTGTATATTTTTCGTCTATAAAACTGGCCTAAATATTTAAAGAAGTTTTATAAGATGATCAAACTGGTTGGCAAATTTAAGTGGAAATAGCTCTGGAAAAGTAAAAAAATTATAAAACATAAACAGTGAAATACTTACCCTTGATTTCAAAATTTATTTTAAAATGACACCAATTTCAATAATGTGGTATTAGTATAATGATTGATGTGAGGATCAATGAAATAGAATAGAGATTAACAGGTTACTTTTTTCCACAAAGTTGTAAAGGTGATTCACTCTAACAAAGGTTGCTAAATTACATATCAGTATATCATTCTGTAATAACAAAATGAAAACAAAAATTTGATACATCAAGCTATAGAATGTAAAAATATATTACCCTGAAATAGATCAAGGACCTAAATTTTAAGAGGCAAAACTATACAAGTTCTAGAAGAGAATATTTATTGTAATTTCCCCTGTAGCACAAAGGAAATACATATAGGGAAGCTCTGGACAAAAAGATGCTTAGTATTTAATAATTATTAATTCAAAACATATATACTTATCTAGCCAATGGTTATATTCAGTCTGTGTAACAACAGGTCCAGCATGAATACCAGCTGACCAGATTGGATGTTGTCCTGAGTTCTACTGAAATGTCACTCTAGTCACCACTGGAGACACATGCTGTTTGTATGTCTGTTCCAAGTATCTGTAAGTGTAGAATGAGCACAAATTTTAATACTCCATCAATCACCTCTTGAGTAAAGATAGGTCAGTGAGAAAAGTAATAGGATTTCACAGCTACCCAGTCTTCAGCTGGTAACCAAAACCAAGCAGACAAGTGTTTGGAAAGTGTTTTGGGGAGCCAGAGAGGAGGTAGAAGGCATGTGAACACCACACCTATTCTACCAAAGAGGTATTCAAACTCTTATAATATATGTTAAATACTTTTAGATAACATTTTATTCATGCATTCATCTATGAATGCATGCAAATTCTCTGCCTAAACAGTAAACAGCATGTGAACAAATATAATTAAGGCAGAGTGCCAAGACATTGTAAAAAATCAGAATATTGATTTTGTTCTCTAATATGTCCATCCTTCTCTCTTTCAATTCCTTAGCTTTTGAATCTTTGGACCAGTATTGAGAATAATTGTCTACTGTATAGGTAATTTGAAACACCTATTCACGTATGGTAACCACACTTCATGTTGGAGTTGGCGATTGCCATAGTCTGGTGCACATTTGTAAGTAAGCCCTTCTGGCCAGCCCTTCTGGTGTGTCTAACGTTATTGCCTACTTATTCCTACTGCCCTCTTTTGATGGCTTATCATTTAGCTGGGGATTGGTGCAGTGTATTTATTCTCCAGGAAACCCTAGTGGTGCAGGTGAGAAGGCAGATAGCACATTTTGTGTTCTGCTTCTAACATGCCTCTGTGTTTGTCTTCATTTATCCCCTTCACAGCATGGAAATCTAATGGGCATTGTCAATATTAACTTCAGAGAGTCATTCTGGAGAGTTTAATGGATATAGTGACAGGGAAATTTTAATTTTGTACACTAAGTAAAGGCATCTATGTGTTTAATGAGATCTTAAAAAGTGTTGATGTGTGAGTGTAAGGGGAAAAGCCGCTGAGTTTTAAATATTTATTTATTTATTTATTTATTTATTTATTTATTTATTTATCTTTTTATTTGTTTATTTTTGGTTCCAGGGATCGATCGCAGGGCCTTGTGCTTGTGAGGCAAGCACTATAACCACTGAGCTAAATCCCCAGCCCCTGTCACTGATTATTTTTATATGAAGAAATAAGTGAGTGGTGAGGAGTTAAACATGACTTTAATAAATCTGTTTTTTTTTAATTTCCAGCTTTTGATATGTTAAAAATGATTCAAAAGAAGGAGAAAGATAGTAGAGCTTCACAAATACTATACTTCTATTCTTTAATCTTGTCTTTCTTTGGCAGTCTGAGTACAATGCATTGACTCTTCAATATCCAAGTAATTAACAGAAATTTCTGTCAACTACCTGTGTAGGTTCTGGATATTGTATTTAAAAAATGAAATAATCTTGGGAAGGGGTAAGTCTGAAAGGTGTAAACTGTGACTTTGAAAAAAAAGTATAAGTACTTTGAACATTATTTCCAACAATGAATTAAGTCAGATGGCATGTCTGTTTTAATTAGGCACACACATTCTTTCTTTACAAAATTCTTTCCAATTCCCTAAAACTCAAAATCACTCCATAATATATTGGAGTGCAATTTAATGGAGAGCCAGTACCTCTGATATTGGCCCCCTAGAACATGGGTCCAACTGAATAAACCTTGAGCAAAGCCAATACTGTGCAAAACACTGTCAGACTCAGTGAGAGAGGCATAGTATTATATTTAATGTATCACTCACAGTAAGTTCAGCATAAAACATTTTGCTAGAAATGTGATATGTATGATTTTTAAGATCACAAATTTCTGATCATAGAGATACAGATTAGATAAATGCCCCACCCTGTGCATTACATTTAAGATGGTCAGATCATTATTTAACCCACAGTACTAAGACCATTTTGTTGAAAAACAGGATAAATGAGCTAATGTTCAATTTTGAAGGAAGAGAATTTGTTTGAAAATTTATTTAGTAATAATTAGAGGGTTTTTAGGACAATGAGACCTTTAAATAGCTCTATTTGTCAGGTTAATTTTGTCTTCTTTCACCTTTAATTTCTAGTTTTAGTTTTTAATGGAAACATCCAAATGAAATAAAACGATTTTGAGTGATTATTACTTCATTTTAAATTTTAAGAAGATATTGATACATATATAATAAATTATAATTATTTTGCTAATGGACCTTGAAACAAAGTTACACAAAATTAAAATAATGATCTATGTAATATTTCTTAGTTATATAATGATAATGAATGGCAAATATATGGAAATACATTTAGAAATTAGTCTCTTCCAAACTATTGACTCTGGTAAATATTTTCTTTTCTTATATTGACAAAGTTGGGATTTAAAATAATTCTTTTCTTCACGTGAAAATTCTCAGTGTCATACAGACTAACAAAAACAATTTGTTAGGTAGTAGAATTGCAAATAGTTATTTTCCTTCAATATTAAAAAGGTAAAACAAATCTGATTCCTTTAACTTGAAAACTTAAATTTAGAAAGAGTATTAAGAATTCTGCTGTCAGATGAACCCTCTATATTAAGTGTAGAGGGAAGAGGAAGTTTGAATTGGTATTGCAAGCAATAAAGTAGAAAATAAGTAGCAAATAGAAACTCACAGAGAAAATAGCCTGGTAGGTTTTGGTGATTTAGAGGGAATCTTGGATAGCATTTTAAATTCAGATAGTAAGGACTGACGTGGGCCACAGGCTGGCCGTTGTCTGTGAGTTGTCTACAGGGAAAAGCAGAGTTTACCACTCTGTTAAGAAGAAAAATAAGAACAGAAAAGAAAGAAAATTCCTAAATGTGCTAAAGAATCAAACCAAAGTATGTTTGGGAATTGCTATACAAAACATTTCCCTCCAATTCTGCCAAGTAAGATACATTTCTATGATTTATTTCAGAGAAGCAAAGGATTAAAAGTATATTATTATAAAAATAGAGTTTTATTTTTGATAATTTCTTTTAACTCCTATTTAATACATATTTTGATGTTATCAATACTTTCATTACGCCTCTGTAATTTCTCAGAGGGGGCTTTTTAATCTCTGTCTCACAGCCAATCCTAAACTGACCATGTAAACTCGGCAAAACGCCTTTCAACTGTCTGAAGGTAGTCCTGACCACCCAGAGGCACAGAGGGAAACGCAGTGCTTCACACCCGGGAGGCAGGCTGGAGCCCTCTGGCTTGACTCTTCACCCTTTACCTGCTCTATGGCTCATTTTCTGGCTCTTTCAGTCCTAGTCTGGAAACATTTCTGCCAATCAAATGACCCACGTGGGTACAAATAAGAAGCCCTTTCAGGAACCTGAGAAAAGTCCAAGCTCTTTTGAGTCCACAGTAACAGGTCTGCCGTCTGCTCAATGTGAAGTAGACCTCCACAGAAAATGATACTTAAGCGATTAGCTCCAGCCCTACTGACCAAGGCAGGAGGGGTCCAGTCTGCACAGGGGTCAGCCCAGTCCACTCATGTTCAGGTCCTGGTGACAGGCCTTCCAACTGCAGAGTCCACTGAAGACTTAGCAACAGCCATGTGGAGTGACTTGAATTCTACTCAACTGCAATCCTGGAGGCAATTCAATCATTCTTGAAACTCAAGAGGAAAGAGTCTTTCCCTGCCAAAAGCATTCTGTAAAGACTGGGAAGAGTATTTGGACCATCGGTTCACGTATACCAGCACACGGCTACCGGTCACAGATGATGAAGAATCAGGAAGACATGACACCGGAAAGGAAATGAATGAAGCGCCACCAACAAGTTTCAAATGAATGAAGTCTGCAAACTGCCTGGATACGAACTCAAAAGAACAATTTTAAAGAAGGTTTTTGAGAGCAAGAAAACTGACAGACAGCTCAATGAAATGTGGAAAACAATGAGTGAATAAAACAAGAAATTTAATAAAGAATTAGAAAGCATGCAAAAAACAAATTCTGGAACTAGATAATACAAGGACAGATGAAAAATTCCATAGAGAATTTTGATCACATCATCAATCTTGCTGAAGAAAGATTGCGAAAGTGAACATAGATCATTTGGAATTAGCTAATTAGAGATGAAAGAAGAATAAAAAAGTGTGAAGAAAGCATAAGGGACTTATGGGTCACAATAAGCTCAGGAATACCTAAATTTTGGAAGTCTCAAGAGAGATTTTGTTGAAGGGAGGGGAGGGGGATGGGAAAAAAAGAAGCAGCAAAATATATCATGTACAAGTACAAATTCCCTATGATGAATGTAATCATCTTGTATATCTAAAATGTATCACTAAAATAAAATTTAAAATATTTAAAAAAGAAGCGAGAAATGGGCGGTAACCTATTGAAAAAGACATTGGTTGAAACCTTCCAAACTCTTGGAAGAGATATGGACAGATTTGTGAAGATTAATGAAACAAAGTAGGATAAACTCAAAGCAGAATAGTGAAAGATTCATTAAGTCAAATTATTAAACATCAAAGACAAAGGGAGAATCTTGAAATAAGCAAAGGGAAAAAAGATTCATCTCATACAAGGGAAACTTAACAATGGTATCACCAGTCCTCTTAATGAAATTTTTGCAAGCCAGAATGGGAGGAAATGATATTTTCAAAGTTAAAGAAAAAAAAATCTACTGCATGGATACTATAACCTGCAAATTCACCCTTTGGAAATTAAGACGAGACAAAAATTTATTTTTTCCACACAAACCAAGGTGAAATTCAAGGTAGTTCACCATGAGATCTGCCTTATAAAAATGTTAAAGGGAATTCTTCAAGTTGAATGAGAGGGATGCTGAGTACCGACATGGAAACAAATGAAAGTATATAATTCACTATGAAGGTACAAATATAGTCAATTTCAGACTATTCCAAGACTATAATGGTGGTGTGCAAATTACTTTTAACATTAGTATAAAATCAAAAAGACCAAAATATTAAAAATAACGATTTTTATTTTTAATAGATGTACACTACCAAGAGATACGAAACGTCATAAACAACATAAAATGTGGGGAAATGGAGGGATAAAAGTGTAGATTTTTGGTTTGTAATCTAAGAAGAGTTATGATCAGTTTAAACTAGAATGTTATAAGATGTTTTCTATAAGATGTATGGAAACCAGACACACACACACACACACACACACACACACACACACACACTAGTAGATAGACAAAATGTGAACGGAAAGTGTACTGTTATAAAAAATTATCACAATGGGAGACAGTAAGGGAGGAAGAAAGGACCTACACATAAGTTAGTAAACAATTAAAAAATATCACTAGTATACTCTTATCTGTCTATGACTATTTTAAATAGATTACATGTTGCAGTCAAAAAACAAACTTCAGCCTTAATCATGCACATAGACTGAAAGTAAATAATGAAAAGATACACCACACAAAGGGTAAGTATAAGAGAGTAGAGCTCCTATATTTCTATACAGAAAAATAGATTTTATGTCAAAACCCACCAGAAAAATAAAGAAGGTAACTATACAATGATAAAAGAGCCAATTCACTAAGAATATGTAACTATTGTAAATATACTTGCACCCTATCTTCGAAGCACCTAAATGTGTGAAATAAATATTAGCAGACTTGAAGGGAGAAATAGCAATACAACAATAGTAGAGGACTTTGCTACCCCAATTGCAGCAATGAATTGATCATCCAGAGAGAAAAATCAATAAGTTAAAAGTGGATTTGAACGATGTTATATACTAAATGGACCTGATAGATATTAGCAGAACATTCCATCCAGCAACAGTGAATTACGATTTTCTAAAAAGGACACAGAACATTCTCCACAATAAAACATATTTTGCCCCCAAAATAAATCTGAACAAATTTTAAATATTGAAATCAGATCGCATACCAAGCAAGTGTTCTACCGCTCAGCTACAACCCCAGTCCGTTTTCCTGTATTTTTCATATTGAGACATGGTCTCCAGGGTGGCCTTGAACCCAGAATCCTCCCAGCTAAGCCCCTGAGTAGCTGGACTTACTGATGGGTACTACTGCACCTGGTTCAAATATTTTTTGACTGTAGTAGTATATAATTAGAAATCAATAATAATAAAACTGAAAAAAAATCTGGTAAATTTATAAGTATGTGGAGGTTAACAAAGTCCTGTATAGTTAACAGATAAATGAAAAACATAAAAAAAATTGAGAAATGTGTAAACGGAAGCACATTCCAAAATTTTTGAGATACAGCAAAAGTAGTTCTTAGTGGTGAATGCTTACATTAAGAAAAGGAGTAGATTGCAAACAATTTAATAACTTAAGTACCTACAAAAGAAAAAAATGAAATCAGAGTCAGCAGAAGGAAGAAAATAAACAAGATCACTACAAAAATAGAGACTAGAAAGACAATAGAAATAATCAATGAAATTCAGATGGTTTTTGAAAAGATAACCTAAACAAAATTGAAAAACTACACTTTGTTATATGGAAACTTATCTCCTTGTACATCTTGAATATACACAGTTTTTGTTTTACTAATTCAATATTTCAAAATAAAACAATTATTTAAACAATGAATATGATAAACTATATTTTCAGTATACTCTAAGCATTCTTAAGGGATTCATGGTTTCAGTGACTACATCGGATTTTTCATTTCACATAGAAATATATTTATGTATATGATTAGTCAGATAATTTAATTTTTATTTTTTTATTTTGATTTTCTTTTTTCCCTTTTCCTGCCCCTCCCTTCGACTTCTCCCTTCCTTACTTATGACAGCTTTGTTTCCAGTTTTTCTATCTTTTCTATTTTTCTTTTTCCTTCTTTCCTTTTCCTCTTCTCCTTCCCCATTTCTCCTTCCCCTTTGAACACTTTCTTTCTATTTCACAATATCTGTTATACATTTTGGTTTTATTTTCACTTTTGGTTTCTCGTACCAGAGAAACAATGTGACATTTACTCATGTGTGTCTGATTTATTTCATTTAAGAGTATGTTCTACAGGTGCATCCATTTACCTAGCAATGTCTCAAGTTTATCCTTTTATGGCTGAGTAGTGCTCCACTGTACAAAGAACCCACATCTTCTTTATCCAAGTGTTGGTTGATGGGCTTTTGGCCTGATTCCAAGATTTAGCTATTATGAACTGTGCTACTATCAACATGGGTGTACATATATCGCTGTGGTATGATGCTTTTAGTCCTTTTGGGAAAATACCAAGAAGGGGAATAGCTGGATCACATGGGTTCTCTAGTTGTAGTTTTTTGAGGAATCTCCACACTGAGTTCTCCACACTGAGTTCAAATCAACCTCCACACTGGTTGCGCCAGTCTACACTCCTTCCAACATTGGAGGAGGGTTCCCTTTTCACCATGGCCCTGCCAGCATTTATTATTGGTTGATTTCCTGGTAATAGACATTCTTTGTGGTATGAGATGGAATCTTAGTGTTGTTTAATTTGCATTGCTTGAATGACCAGTGATGTTGAACATTTTTTCATATGTTTATTTGCCATTCGTACATTATTTATCCATCAAGAAATGTGTGTGTATAAAAATAGGCCTTTTTCTTCAGCCTCGTGGGGGGCTATGTATCAGGCTGTTGCTCTATCACCTGTGTATTTTTTTTTATGTATTTGTTACGGAAGACGTGATATTTTCTTTGACACAGATCTTATTGATCCTCTGAAAATTGTGGGTCATTTATATAATGATGACTTGTAAGTATTAATATTTTGTTTTTTACAGCAAGATAGAAATTGACATAACCCAGCTTTAGGATGGTCTTTGAAACTGTAGAAATAGTAAGAGGGCAATTTTAAAAATTACTTACTTAAAATAAATTCTAAATTATTTTCAGACTATGAATAAAGACTTTTAATAATATAACAAGATTTTATATCATCAAACTTTGTGCAAAAACTATTGTGTTTCAATTTCCTTGTTACAGACAACAAAGTTCACAGTGTCAGAATTAAAAAGAATAGAAAATCAGAATTTTTATAGCATGCTGTGGGTGGCTTCCAATTATTTTTCAATAAAAGCTTTGTGTAAATTCTGAAAACTGTTTTAGGCATTTCAGGAGATACATTCCTTTCTAAAGATTGCAAAGACATTTTCTTTTTGCTTTTTTAAAAGAATTTAACTTTTTGGTGCTGGTAATTCCAGTGGATTAGGCTTCAGGATGGGTTGATTAGGTAAAATAATGTTAGTGCAAAGACCGTTCCCTACTCTTTATCCAACTAGCTGGATATAAGGTCTTTTGTTGGTTTTTCTAAGAGGTATAAAACAGATATAAAGGGGCATTTTATGTTGCAGTGACTAACATCATGTCTAGAAGAGCTTCCTGAAAGAAACCAAATGACTTCATTGTCCCCAAAGATACTATGAGACCACATGGCAGTGGGCAGCGGAAGCGATGAGCCCAAGTGCTAACCTACATGTTTCCCCAAACACATAGGATTTACCTACTAAGTTCTGTTTGCTAAGGAAAGGGCCTCTGTCTCTTCTCTAACTCAAAACTCTCACCTAACTCTCTGGGAGTAATACTTTTTATTTATGAATTGTGCTGTATATGTTCATGTTCTCTCTTTTCATTAATCTTGACTAATCAATTTTAATAAGAGATTATTGAAAACTATCAAGTGAATAATTCATTTAGGCACAGACGTGATTGACAGTCACTATGACAACGCATCTAGTTTTAGATCATTTGGACAAAGTGTAGTCTTGGTTCCTATGATCAGAAAAGCAAAGTAAGAATTCTGAATAATAGCGATTTCATCTACCTTGTCCACTTTAGGGAGGAAACAGGCATTCCCAATTATCCTTTACTTTATCCTTGATATGACTCGAGGGTGAGAAGGCATTAAAAACTTTGATTAAAGGTTTTCTATAAAAGTGGTAATTTTGATTAGAAATATTATGAAATAGGAATGTCCTTTTGTTTAAAGTCCTAAAGACAAAGAGACATACTTGAACTTGCCAAGAAAATTCTCTGAGACTGATTTCACACACAAAAAAGTAACAGATTCAAAGCTAAAAGCAACAACTTTCTGTACCCCCAAAATATAGTGAGCTACGGGTATTAAAGGAAAGATCAGGGGCTGTAAATAGTTTTAGTTCATTTTTGCCATTTCTCACATGAATTTCCACAGGGATAATTTGTAAACCTTTGTAGTTTGGATGATACTAACAATCAAATGTAGAAGTCTTGGTGTATTGTTCTCATTTTCACTTTCATGTGTTTTCTTTTATCTTTGGTCAAACAAAATTTCAGTATGGCTGTTTTCTGACATCAAATTGTCAAATATGAAGAACAGGGTTTTTGCTTTTTAAATTAATTTAATTTAATTCTGATTTCAGCACATTCTTTTCTGCTTTTCAAAAATTTTATGGTATTATTTCATCTACATAATTGCTCATACATTTCATAGAAAAGAGGAAGTGTGTGTGTGCTCTGTTCAGAGGGCTACTAAATTCTGTGGGTTCAGTGGACATTATGCTCACTCACACCTTTAAATTTGTGAGGATTAAACACATGCTTGTTGTGGGTCCCCACCTCTTTCTAAAACCATTCAGCCTTGATGACTAGAGGGATAAAAGAAAACCTTTTGCAATAGCCTAGCTTTCTGGATTTATTCAGACATTGGTATCTTTAGCTGCACATGTCTTGGGACTTCAATTTCTGGCACTGTAACACAGATGAGGTGGAAATAGACAAACAATGGTGATTGCTAGTGTTTGGATGTAGTTCGTCCCTGAAGAGTTCACATGTTGAAGCCTTGGTCCTCAGTCAGGTGGCATTGAGGTGGTGAGAACTTTGTGGTGTGGGGCCTCTCAGGAGATTAAATCACGGAGAATGTTGCCCTCAGAAGGGATTGAGGTAGTTGGTTTGGGATCTGGGAGTCAGTTCTTATGGGAGGCTTATTGTAGAACAACTAGCTTTGTCACTCCCCAGCCACTTTGGCTTCCAGCCTAGTGATGTGATATCTTTCTCTCATGTGTGTTCCTGCCACAGTGATACCATTTGGCCTAAGAGCTTCATCAGAGCTGATCTGATACCAGTATCATACCCTTCTGCCTTTAAACTGTAACTAAATAAACTTCTTTTACTTATGATGTTGACTAGCCTCAGATACTTTGTTATGGTGGCATAAAATGCAGAAATACATTAGACAAATAATGGCATTATAAAAATCAGAAAATTTATGACAGTAGTACCTTCTAGCAAGGCAAAAGCAACACAGATTTTAATAAAACTGGGAGCAAATAATTACCTACTCAATTAATTTGTTACATAATGAGAAGAAAATACTTTTTTCTTAACTTTAACAAGCCTTTATTAAATGCATGCATTCTAGAAATCTGAAATGTGGATAAGAATATTTGCATACGAACTAAGCTTCTGATTTAGGATAAGAAAATATCACAACCTAATGGGGAAGAAATTTCTCCTTTTAAAATTTAAAATAGTTTTATTTTATTATATTTAGGGCTGGCTGTGGCGAATTTACTGTGGTCAACTTGAGCAGGAACACCCAGCTGAACTGAGTTGGTGCAGTTCTGGGTGTAGAAGATCCACCTGAAGTTTGTTGCCGACACAACATGGAGAACAGGGAGCAGAAGATAGTGGGCAGCTGTTTCCCAGGAGAAGCTCTGTTGCAGCTGGCTTCCCTGAATGAACTTGGCTGTTCTAGTTGCAGGAAGAGCTCGGGGTCTTACAGTCACCGGGATGGCTGCTGTTCCCTTCGGGGGAGCTCTGGTCTTCATCTCTGCTGTGAGTGTTGTGTCCTGCCTCCAGTATAGATTTCTTCATCCCCCTAGTGCAGAACACGGATGTAAATGGGTCATTGCCGTGGGCTCCCAGCCCTTGATTGGGTCTTTCGGGTCTCCAGTGCATAGGTAGATGTTTTGCACTCTTCCTGCATTTGGCTTGTGTGTGTGAATATTGTACTTGTAAATGTCCTGTATTAAATCTGCTCTCTTGCAAACCATTGACTCTAGAAAAGTAAAGACAGGAATTGGTAAAAGAGAAGTGGGGCATTGTTGTGACATTGCGTGGGCAAGTAGTTTAAGATCTTTGGAATTAATTTGGAAAGATTTCGAGAGACCGGCCAAAGAGGCAGCCCTGGAATGCTCTAAACTTATTATATGGGAGGCTCTGGTCAGAGCATGGAAAACCAGAGTAACTGATAGAAATGCTGCCGGTTAGGATGAGGCTTGGGAGGCCTCTGCTGAGAAGGACTGCATCAGCTGCTGGATGCCAGGCGGTATGTGTGTGCTTTGGCAGAAGTTGGTCTGCATTTTGCGTGTGTTTGGAGATACTGCCTGGGTGGCAGAAAAGCTTCAATGCAGTCTAGTGTTGGGATGGCAGCATAGTTACTGTTGAGGGCTTTTGGCCAGATCTGTGTTGGAAATCAAGAGCAGAGAGCCAGCAGGGTGACTTGAAACATTTGGCCAGAGGGGAGCTGTGCATTGCAAGGATGAACAGAGAACATGGCTGTAGAGAAGAAACAGGACAATAGAAAAGTGATCTAAGGCCTTTTACTAGAAGGGAAGAGTGTGTTTGGGGTGCAGGAGAGTCTTAGTGGGGCCTCTTACTGCTCTGTTGTTAAAGTTAACAAAAACCAAAGAGTTTTAAAATTTGAAATGTGGATGCACTGTATTGGTGCAGTATTGGTATATTGCACTTTGTAAACAAATTATTGTTTTAGAATAAGTGAGAGACACAGAATGAAGTTGTTATATATTTGCATATATAGTTATAGTTTTTGGACGCCTATTTGTAATCAGTGTTGAGAACCTTTTGAATATTTATTTCTGGTGTGGGAATGAGTGCAATAAGTGTATTGTTAATATAAACCTGAATAGATCAAGATATGTTAACTCTACAAATCTGCCACTGGAGACTACAGTTTAAAGAAGTTTGTCTTGTTATCAAATTGACCAGTGATGGATCGTGGTGGACTTATTATTGTGGTCAGCTTGAGCAGAAACGCCCAGCTGAACTGAGTTGGTTTTGTTTGGGGTATAGAAAAATGCACCTGAAGATTATTGCCAACAACATAAAGGAGAACGGGAGTGGAAGATAGAGGCCAGCTGCTTCCCAGGAGAAGCTCTGTTATGGTTGGTTCTCCAGAATGGAACCTGACTGTTCTCACTGCAGAGGGAGCTTGGGGTCTTGCTGTCAGCGGGGATGACTGCTGTTCGCTTCGGGGGCGCTCTGGTCTTCATCTCCGCTGTGAGTGTCATACCCTGCCTTCAGTATATATTTCTTAAGCCTTTTAGTACAGACATGGGTGTACATGGGTCATTGCTGTGGGCTCCCAGCCCTTGATTGGATCTTTTGGGTCTCTAGTGCACAGACAGATGATCTGCACTCTTCCTGCATTTGGTTTGTGTGTGTGAATGTTGTAATGTGTAAATGTCCTGTACTAAATCTGCTCTCTTGCAAACTATTGACTCTAGAAAAGTAAGACACTGGGTTTTGTATTAAGCGTTGAGCAAAGAAACTTTTCGAGTTAATTAAACCTGTGGATTCGTGTCTCATGTGGGTTCTACAAGTCTAAGACATGATCTCTTCAGATGTTCTTTGCCTAAAACTGTCTCTCTCAAGACTCTGACCAAGATACATCAGACTTTCTTCATGTGATGTCTTGTTTTTTAACATCTATTTTTTCCCTTTCTCCATGTTACATGCTGGATAACTTATTCTAATCTATCGATTGTATCTTTTATCATGTCCAGAGACCAAATGCATTGCTTTTGGTTATTAAAACTTTCTGTGTGGTTCTTTCTTAAACATACCTGATAAATTTTATATTTTCTAGTTCCCTGCAAGTAATTTCAAGCTTATTACACCTCTAAATAGAATGGAAAATAGAAAGAATAATCGAGATATATTGTACACAGATACAAATTCCCTATGATGAGTGTGATCATTATGTGCATCAAGAATAGCAATAAAATTAATGAAAAAAAAAAGTAACAGAGTATATATAATTTCAAGATGAACATTTAATAACTCAATATCTGACCTCTGTGTGGATTTCTTTCTACTTCCTGTTATGTGTGTTGATTCTTGATCTTATTCAATATTTCCTGTATGACTGTTGCTCTTTTGCTTCTTGTGGACTATTTTCCTACAGATTCTCCAGATGAAAGTAACTCTGTGGATGTAACTATGGGGATGTTTTGTATACAGGCCTATTATGGTTTATCTCTAGATTTCCCCCCAAAGCATTATGGGGTCATAGGAGGGGAGTTTTGAAGATGGCTGCATAAGGGTACATGATGCTGGGATTAAGTATGTAATGCAGGGATTAAGGGTGCTCCACCTTGAGTGTGGGTGGTACCACCCAAAAGGCCAGTAACCTGGATGGAGTGTAAAGGGACAAGAAGCAGATGCTCTGTCACTTCACGGCTTTGCTGGCTTCTGCCTGCCCTGCCACGCCATGGACTGTTCTCCTTTGCAGTGCTGCCCTGCCTTGGAGCCAGAGGCCATGGCTTGAAGCCTCTACAAACTGTGAGCTAGATAAAGCTTTCCTCCCTCAACCTGTGGGTGTCAGCTGTTTTGTCTCAGCAATAAGAAAAGTAACAAAGACAAAGCCCCTTCCATTCCCCTCTTTTCCTCTAATCAATTAGTGATAGAGATAGAAAACCATAGTAAATATTAATTATTGAAACAAACCCCTAGATTCAGAGGGCGAAAACAAGGTAAATAAATTGTGTATACATATATAAAAAACTTTATCGTATTATATATACAAAATGTATCTAGTATACTATCCTGGTACATACATCATAATTTTATAATATATGTAATTTTATTATGTAACTATGCATATGATGTGATATATAAATTTCATATAATATACAGTCATATAGAATATGATTCATATACACATATTTATAAATGAATATGCAATTAAATGTATTTGTAATTTTATGTTTTTTTAATTTTTTTTGTTGTGATTTCAGCTAGATGACTCATCAAAAAAAAACCCAAAAACATACCCACTATTACTAGAAATATGTAATCCTTCTCCAATTACATAACAGATACAGAATTAGGAGCTGAGTTAGGGCCTCCTGATACTGGATAATTATATAATTTTAGGCAGAATTTTGGAGGCCATGAATCTTATCTCTGAAATCATTCTTTCTCTTGTTCCTCTTTTTTGGTCTAAATGATTAAAAAATAATATGCTCTGGAACACTGGGTTACTTAAAATTTCATAGAACAGTTTAAAAACACAAAGCCTTATACATGTTCAGGGTTAAAATTTCTAAGATATTTTGGGTCAGGACACTTTTTCACATTTCTCTTCATAGATTGCCTAATACTTTTCTTTGTACCTACTTGAGGCCTGATTCTGTGGCTGGCTGTTAAGTACTTGTCTCTGAAATTGACTGGCCTGGCGTTGTAGAAGCATTGTAATAGAACAGTGCTAAAACCGTAACAATAATCTTGATCTGCACTTTAATAATTTCCACCCATGAAAATGGGTAGGAATTTCTTTTAGAAAGTATATATTGATATAAATCTATTTATTCACAAATATTTACTGCCTATTTAGCATGTTCTTAGCATTGTTTCATTCACAGCAAGAATACAATATAACACAGTGTGTCTTGACTATAGAAAATAATACATTTCTTAAAAATTTCATTCTTTTGATTCATAAATTTATTTAATTTAGTAGCTGTGGTAGCATTTATTTGCAAGTTGGGCATTGATCATGTGAAACCTAGTCCTAACCTGTCACCACTGGCCTGGTAGACCACCAGGAACTGGTCAGGTAAGCATCCAAAGAGAGTTAAGAACCTAGAATCAAAAACTTTGTGAAGATTTAACTGAGGGAAGGGGCATTACTATCCAGTGGCCACAGACATCCCACAGAGAGAGACAGACTTGAATATTTGAGCCCCTGTCCCATCCCTTCTTTTCTTCTTGTCAATTAGAGACAAAACTAAGAAACGCGGAAAATATAATGTTAGGGTACTTATTTTGACAGTTAAGCTTGATTGTGTCAGTTTGATGGGGTTGGGAGACACACAGGGATTTGGGAATACGCTTCTGTGTGTGTCTGGCTGGACCATGGGGACATGACTGTGGGTATTACAAGGTATTACAAGGAGTGATGAAAAAAATCATTGTGTGCATAAATTTTAAAAGTCATTATGGTAAAAGACATATTGCTCCAAATCCTTACTTTGAATACACTTATCTCTCATTCTGAACAGAGTTTTCACATCATTCTTGCCGTTTTATGAAGCAGTTGAGGAAGTCCTCTTTCATGAGTGTGTTTAGTTGTGCTTTTGGGGCTGCTTTCATGTCCTGAATGGATTTAAAAAGTTTGCCATCTATGGTCAATTTGAGATTTGGAGAGCTCTAGAAGTCTCTAGAAGGTGCCAGGATTGGTGAATAAGGTGGATAAGGACACACCCCAACGCATGGAGCAGTCTGTCCTGTGGGACGGCACTGGGAGAGGCATTCACCAGACTTTTGGTCACACCTTGTAAAGACTCTCACAAATGAAAACCACCAGAACTACTTCAGAAAGTGGCAAGAACAATGGGATAAGTGTGTTCAAAGTGAGGGGGAATGTCTTGAGGGGGATTTTGGCAATTTTACATTTACTGTAATTTTTAAAAATTTGAATGTTCGCCATAAATTTTGGTCAACTTTTGTATGCCTTGTCCCTTGCCCGTTCCTTTCTGTCATTGTTCCTCTGTGTTGCTTCCCACTCACCATGAGTTTTACTCTGCCATCTCTTCAACCATGATGTTTCTGCCTTGTACTCGCCAACCTTGTACTGAAACCATTAGGTACACTGAACCGCTCCTCAAATTACAGATGTCAGGTATTATGCCTAATACACTTATTGAATTATGAGTGAGCCCTAGATTCAGAGGGAGAAAAAAGATAATTAAAAATTACAAACACATATATTTTAATATAAATATAGAAGTGATACCTATACATATATAGCATATTACTACATTAAAACAATTTTTATTAGATCCAGTTGGAAATATAAAATTTTATGTGTTAAATTACATACTACAGAATTTGTATCATTAATTTTATTTCATGTTTATAGTGTCCACATTCATGGAGGTTGTTGGGATCCTGTACAGGGCATAACTTCACTCTACCTATTTCCCCACCCCCTCCCTGTAACCCCTCGCCCTGGGTTCCCTGGACTCCTTCCCATCTGCAAGAGTTCCATCTCCTCGTCTCCTTCTATCCTTCCTTTATTTTTCTCTTAGTTTGAACTTTTGGTTATTCAGATGAGAGATACCATAGGGGATTCAAACTTGTCTGTCTGATTTATTTCATTCAACATTATCTTTTCTATGTGCATTCATTTTTCTACAAGTATCTCGAATTTGTCCTTCTTTATAGCCCAGTAGTATTCCATTACATATAAATACCATATTTTCTTTACCCAATTGTCTTTTTATTTGTATACATGCTGCTTCCAGGATTTAAGTATTATGAATAGTATCAAGAAAATGAAAAGGGGGAAAGGAGAATTAGGGGAGGAGGATGGGGGGGAGGGGATTAAAAAAAGAAACCAGTGGTACTATGTACATGTACCAACTCCCTAAAGTTATACTCCCCAAAATGCATGTACTGGAAATGTAGTAATAAAAAATAATATGAAATTTAAAAGAATTTATATAACAAAATAAGAAAGGGCACTGATAGTCTTTTGCACCCCCTTGCCATTGGTTATAAATGTGCTCGAATGCCATGACTGACAGTGTCTTGGACTTAGATAATATTTGGGCTTAATCTGTAATAGATAATATTTGGGCTTATAATTGTATGTGAGTATCCCACTGAATTAAAAGCTTCTGACCATGCAGTATTGGAAAGCTAACTCAATGAGAAATAGAGAAAATAAATGGCCTGTAAGAAAAGAAAAATTGCAGGCCCAAATCCTTGAGAGGCATAGATGAAAAGATCTTCGACAAAATATTGGCTCTCAGTCCACAGCATGTTAAAAGGATGATTCGATCTTATCAAGTCAGGTTTATTCCTTGAATATAAGAGTGGTTAAAGGTTGTGAAAGACCCGTATACTGTGCGTTATAAAACCTTTATGGTATAAATTATAGAAGATATAAAGAAAAGGAAATACACTCTGTGTCCTGAATTGGAAGAATTAATACTGTTCGAATTTCTTGTTTCTCAGCTCTCTCCTTAGGTTGTCAGGGCCTTCACTATTCTCTCGTGGCAGGTTGTGTGTTTCCACGGATTGATGTATTTTACTCAACTGGTTGGTGTATGATTGTTCATAGTAGTCTCATGATTCTTTGCATTTCTGCGGTACTAGTTGTAACATCTTACTCTTTCATTTCCAGTTTTATTTATGCGTTTTTCTTTTTAGTCTAGCTCCAGGTGGTATTGTGTGTAACCGAGGATAAAGAGTGGTTGTGCCAGAACTGCAGGAGGTGGTGGTAGAAAATGCAGGGAGCAGGAAGAGAAGGAATTAGGGGCTATGTGGCTGTCTTCCCAGGAGGTCAAGGGGCTGGTTTATATGAGGCGGGTACCTCCCCCAGAGAACAGGCAACAAAAGCAAAAGTGGACAAGTGGGAGTATATCAAACAAAAAGGCTTCCTACAGCAAAGGAAACAACTGAGTGAAGAGACAAATCCTACAAGAGCGGATAGACCTGGAAACCACTCATCTGAGAAGGGATAAATGTAAAAGATACACAAGGAACTCGAACAACACAATAGCATGAAAACAAGCCAGTTAAAAATGATATTTCTTGAAAACAGGCATGCAACTGACCAACCATATATGAAAACAAGATACTCAACATCATGAATAATCAGAGAAATACAATTAAAACCATGAAATGCCATCACACAATTTCAGTTAGGTAGAGTAAGTTTAATTCCTCTATTTTAGAGCATGGTGACTATACCTCATAATATGATATCTTAATGAAGACAGTAGATTTTAGTGTTTTCATCACAAAATAAATAAGTGCATGGGGCAATATGTATGTTACATAGCTGTTAGCTATTCTACATTATATGCATGTATTAAAGCACAATATTTTATACCACACATATAGACAGTCTTTACTTGTTTGCATGGTTTCTCTTATATGTGAAATCTAAAATATAAATAAACAGCAAAATAAAAGAGAGATGATAGGAAGCAGAGAAATCTTTCTCAAATGGGAAGGGGACTGAGAAATAGGGGAGGGAAGGAAGGAAGTGGAGATGAAGAAAAGAAATTAAGATGTGTTATGTATGTGCACCAACTCTACACAAGGCATATAAACATTATTTTTGCAAACATGTACTAATCTCACTCCAGAAAGAATAGCTATTATCAAGAAATCAACCAATAACAAGTGCTGGCGGGGCTGCGAGGAAAAAGGAACCCTCCTCCACTGTTGGTGGGAATGTAGACTGGTCCAACCATTGTGGAAATCAGTGTGGAGATTCCTCAGAAAACTACAACTAGAGGTTCCATTTGACCCAGCTATTCCTTTGCTTGGTATCTTCCCAGAAGAATTAAAATCATCATACCACAGTGATATATGCATTACCATGTTCATAGCAGCACGATTTGTAATAGCTAAGTCTTGGAAACAACCTAAATGCCCAACAACTGATGAATCGCTAAAAAAGATGTGGTTTTTCTACACAGTGGAGTACTACACCGCCATAAAAAAGGATAAACTAGAGTCATTTGTATGTAAATGGATGTTCCTTGAGAACATACTATTGAGTGAAATAAATCAGACACTTATTAGTACACATCAAATTATTTCTCTGATATGAGAAACCATAAGTGTAAATAAGGACAAAGAGGTAAAATAGATATTATGTTTAAAAAAAAAGAAAAGAAAAGGGGGATAAAGAAGAAGGTTAAAAGAAAAGTAAGTCAAAAGGGGAAAAAATGGTAAAGTGTAGCTACGCTTGTTGCAAATAGGGGTGGGTGAATGGAAGGGAGGGGAGGGGAAGAGGGGGAGGAAGAGGGGGGAAAACCAAGATGTATCATGTAGAGGTACAAAATAACCATGTTGATTATGATCATTACGTATACAATGTACCAATACATGTTCTTGGTAAAAAAAAAAAATTTTCAAAAAGTGAAAGACCACAATCTCTAATAAAGAAAAAAAGGAGATGATACATAAGTAGATCATGAAATATTTTTGCATGCTAACACTCAGTGGCTACTAAGAAGAAAACTTCTGTCAAAAATATTTGGAGTACAGAATAAAATCTCAGTGTTTCTACAGTAAAAGAATCTAATTTGAGTCTCAATATTTTAAAGTTGTGAATTAAGCATAAAGCATACTTGTTTGTCTGGTATCTTTGGTACTTCTAATGATCATAATATTCTCAATAAGGAAGAAATGTATGTTCTTCAATGGCAGATAAGAGTTAGAAGCCAAGGACTGGGGATTTAGCTCGAGTGGTAGAGCACTTGCATAGCAAGTGCAAGGCTCTGAGTTTGAGCCCCAGCACCCGCCCAAAAAAGAATTAAAGGCCAAAATTTAAGTGAGAAGTTTAAAATATGAGAGCTTTTACATAAACTTATAATGTGGCCCAGAATTTAATAATAAGTATTAAATAGATAGCAATTGAGATAATTCATATCTGTGAAAAATTATCAGCAATATCTATATAAATTTGATAGAATGATTTAAATTCCTTCATTAAAAGAGTAATAATATATCAGATATTAGTGATATCCCCAACCAATTTTTTCCATTGTAATTTAAATTCAACAATGATTTTCAGGATACATTGTGGCATTAGCAATGCTGAAGCACTGTGGTAAATTTTGAAAATTTTGCATAAAAGTTCAAAATGAGTTCCTTGATTGATGAAATTGGCTTACAAGCACATCTTTCATTATTATCAATGTATCTTTGTAGGGATGATTGCTCTATGTTGAATTTACAATTAATTGAAATGTTTACATATGCTAATATCTGAATAGTGCTGTCAGTAGGACCTATATTACATAAATCAAGCAAGAACAAAGCTCATTTGTTACATTAAGACTTTACATTCTGATTTTTAGGATGTTTCCTCAGCATCTGAAGTTGTTACTGAATAGGTGGTAAAACTACATACTTATAACTTTAATTTCTATTGTGGCACTACAAGTTCAAACAGCGATACAAGCTTTCAATGAGAAATTTAAGTAATTTAAAAAATTATTTGTCCTCTGTAAAGATTGCTCTGATTATATTGATTCATTAATGTTTTGGGCTTAATTTTTTCTTTGCTTTTAGTTTTCTTTTAATTGACTTTTTAAGGTTGTATATCTAATTTATTTCACTTAACATTATGGTCTCAATGTGCATCCATTTTTCTAAAACCATTCAAATTTATCTTTTTCTATTGCAGAGTAGTACTCTATTGTGCCTAAATACCACAATTTCTTCAACCATTTATCTGCTGGTAAACATATAAACTGCTTCCAAGATTTTTTTATTATGACTTTTGCTGCTATAAACATGGGTATGCATGGAAGATATCTAGAAGGGAATAGTTGGGTCAAATAGAATTATTAGTTTTAGTTTTTGGAGGATTCTCTATACTGATTTCCATAGTGGTTGCACTAGTTTCTCTCCCCATTAACAATGTACAAATGTTCCTTTGTTCTTGTATCCTCAACGGCATTTGTTATTATTTGATTTCTGATGGTGGCTATTCTTTCTGGAATAAGATAGAATCTCAGTGTTGTTTTAATTTGCATGTCTGTAATGGTCAATGATACACAGCATTTCTGCATGTATTTATTTGCTCTTCATATATCTTCTTCCGTGAAATGTCTATTCATTTCACTTGCTCAGTTTTGATTTGGTCTTTTATTTTGGCAGGTCTAATTTTTAGTTCTTTGTATATCCTAGATCCACATATTAGTCCTCTGAGGAATAGCTGGAATATTTTTTTCCTATTCTATAGGTTTTCTTTTCACTCTGGTTGTTTTCTTTGCTGCAAGAAGCTTTAAAATTTGTTATGATCCCATTTGTTGATTTTCTGTACTATTTCCTATGCAACCAGCATTCTGTTCAGAAAGTCCTTGCATACGCCTATGATTTCGAGTTTTACCTGTTTCATCTTCCAGCAGGTTGTTTCTGTTTTAACTTTTACTTCTGTGATTCATTTTGATTGTAGTTTAGTACATGATGAGAGAGAAGGATCTATTCAATATTCTGCATGTGAATAGCCATTTTCCCCAATACCATTTATTAAAGAGGCTATTTTTCCTACAGTGTATGTTTCCTGCAGTGTGCGAGACCTTTGTTAAAGATCAAATAGTTCAGCGTTCTTGGGATTGCTTTTGCATCCTCTATTCTGTTCCCCTGATCCTCATGTCTGTTTTTGTGCCAGCACCACACTGGTTTTTTTTTTTTTTTTAAATCACTATGACTTTGTAATATCTCTTCAAGTCCTGGATTGTGATGCCTGTCACTTTGTTCTTATTACCCAAGATTACTTTTGCTATTTGGGATCTCTTCTGTTTCCATATAAATTTTAGGATTGTTTTTTCCAGCTAGTGAAGAATGCTGTTGGTATTTTGATTGGGATTATATTAAATCTGCATATCAGTTTTGGACATATGCCTGTTTTGACTATATTGGTTCTGTCTATGCAGGAATAAGGATATTTTTCCATTTTTCTGACATTGTTGCCAATCTCCTTTTTCAGAGTAGTTTTCATTCTAGAGGTCTTTCACTTCCTTAGGTTAATTTTTAAATACTTAATTTTTCTTGGTGCTATTAAGCATATTTTTTTCCTAATTTCTTTCTCAGCAGACTCATTATTAGTGTATGGGAATGGTTTCGATCTCTGTGTGTTGGTTTTGTATTTAGCTACATTGCTGACTTTGGTTATTAATATATGGGTCTTTTGGTGGATTTTTTTTTGGTCTTCTTTTTAGAGGATCATGTCACCTGCAAATGATAGTTTGACTTCTTTGCTGTACATATCCCTTTTATTTCCTTTTCTTGTCTAACGAAGAGGGCAATCTCAGATTTCATATCTTAGATTTTAGTGATTCACACCTTTTACTGTATCACCATACATATTATTCAGTGTCCCTCACCTTTAAAAAAATCAAAACCTTCCAGCAATGTAGGGTATGTGAAATCAGTAATCTGGCATATATTTCTAAATCTGCATGATTACTCCAGCATGTTTTCTTGGCTTTGAAAATGTACTGTCAGATCATACTTCTACACAGAACTTGAGCTCCAAACTGAATATTTTATATACTTTGGGCTTAGTTGTGTTTCTCAGTAAGGAAGCTAAAAATTTTTATGTACAAATTTTACATATACTGCAAGGATTACTAGGCTAAGAATATATGTATACTTGTGAAAGTACAAAGAAAACCCTTTGTTAGCTATATTACATTTCTTCCATATCCTCAGTTTGTTACTAAAGTTGATCTGTGCTGTCATTACAAGGGATGTTTGACCAATCTTCTTAGCTGTAAGTTCACTGGCTATTACCCATGAAGTGGTCATTAAGATGTCAGCAATTAAATATGTACATATACTGTTAAGTTTTGCAGTGCTAAGTTACAAATTTCGTAGTGAGCAATGGAGGGCTTTTAGTTAAACTATAATTGAATGCAAAAGTACTGAATACTTGACAAAAGATGGGCACATGTAAAAATGGACATTCCTGTGTGAGGAAAAATGAACATGGGGACATAATTGTTTGCGAGGGGAGGGACAGAATCTGCTTCCTACACACGATGAATGCTTTGTCACCTGGCGTCTCATATAGACACATTTCCAATATTGCTAATGGGGTTAATGGAAGGGACTTAATTTGGAAGATAAGAGAGCATGAAAAATAAGAACAAATGTGCTGAACAATACTGAATAATATAAAATACTAAACATTTGTTTTTGTGAGCTTTTTAATTCACTATACTTACTTTTATAGAATTATTTTCGTTTAAGCATTGCTTTACATTTTGAGTTTAAAAGCTATTTAAATTTTGTTGTTTCTGTTGCACCATTTGCCAGTACATTATCTAGTACATGTTATAGTTTGAACACTTCACTGTTAATTATGGATATTAAACAGAATTTTAGGTAAAAGATATTGTATTTCTGGATAAACTCAATATAACACTTTTGTCTTCGTTCAGAATTATTTTCATCATCACAATTTATTTTATGACTGCTGATATGTTTTGAAAAGTTATGTTTTCTTGACAAAAATCCAATTAAGCTTACTTGCATTACTATAGTTAAATTAGGCATAAGAATAAATACTATAAAGTTTACTTCTTTATTTTAGTTAATAACAGTAAACTAACTGTAAAAGACAGTTCTGGTTAAAAGTGAAAGTGAGGTAAAAATAGCCTGGAAATATAGATGTGTTTAGATATTGTTAGGTATTTAATGGATTTATACTACTGGGTCATCCACATGCCATAATATAGTCTTGCCAAATATGCCTAGAATGCAGCTCCTGCTTCTAGTTTGGAAATATTAAAACTGCCCCCCTCCCCCTGCAAATTCAGTGATAATGTGCTTAAATATTGCGACGAGGTCGATATTTCTAAATACTCCTCTCTCGTAGTTATGTTGCCAAGTGAAGAACAGCCACGTGAGTGCACAGATCACGTGAGTGGCACAGGTACACCCCTCAGTTATGGTTCCTGAAGAGGTAAGCTTCACCTGGACCACTTCTGTGGTGTGGCTTCTGTGTGTCGCAGAGATGTCAGAAAACAGAGCAACATCAGATGGTAGAGAACCCTGAAATACAAGCAGAAGAACTTGGTGTGATGCAGCAGGAATTTGGGATCCAGCATGACTTCAGGAGCAGGGCAATAACAAGAGGCTAGTCCTATGTGAGCCGCCAGTGCTGTGGCAGAATGCCGGAACTTCATGGCGATCCCCTGCGACCTGCTCATCTCACGGAGGAGAAAGCCATCACGTAAATAATTACTGAAAGAACCAAGATTGACAAGGAAAGCAGAGACCATTCTATTTATGAAGATTTTGGAAAAAATCTGAATGAAATACACACAACAAAGTACTTCTGTTTTCCTTGCCATATTGCACAGTTAGGTGACAAGAGCCTGATTGTGTATTAGAAGAAAGGATTTTGAACATTTTCACCATAAGTAAATAATAAATATTTGAGGAGATGTGTTTAACCTGATTACACAATGCATATATATGTGGGAGCATCACATTCTAGCTCACTAATACGTAAAATTTTTGTATTTTTTGGTATCATTTAAAATAAATTTAATTAAAAAATACAGAGTTAGGAGACCTTGGGATGAGAGTTCCAGCTGAACTTACAAGGACACTGTGTAAGACCTTAACTCAACTCTTCCTGAGAAATTCTGATATTTAATTGTCTTTTCAAAGTTCCTTTTCATTCAGTGAGTTGGGCAGTTTTCAGGTCAGTCCATTCCCAACAGCTATGTGACACCCATTAGCCATGATCGCTGAAGCATGAAGAAATGAAGCAGCTACAAAAGACATTAGAGAACTATAAAAATTCAAGGAGTGAAAGTGGCAATGTAAAGTTGCAATTAGCCCATTTTAATTGTTTTTAGTATGGCATTTCACTAATGTACATAAACTTACGAAGAGCAAAACAATATAAAGCTTCTCCCTTTAATTTTGTTTTTAAATTTTTCGAGCATCATATGGGAAAATAGTTTGGATTGATTTAAAACCATTGGTTTTTCTAGAATATACTAGCGACTGTGAGTTGTCTATTTAACACCCATTTTTAATTTTACATCTATGTCTTTATTATATATGCATGAGCTTTGTAAAATTGGCTCCCTGTAACTCCAGAGATGGAAGGGAAAAATAGGCCACGATTTTGACAGAGTTTTTTAAGAAAAGCAAAATTCAAGTTTGGCCACTTTAGTCATCCCATGATAACCTCCTCTTAGATGATCTGAAATCCACAATAAAAAGTGACCATTTTCTTCAAAAGAGTGAGCAAGTCTTACTAAATGGGAGAAACAAACTAGAAGAATAAGGACTATACATGGTTATTTTTTTCTTGCGAGACTACTTGTGGAGACGCAAGTCAGAAAAAATGTTTTGAACTTCGTGGGGCTACATTGTTTAGTGGAAACGCTCTCAGATCCACTTGGTTCTCCTTTCCTGTGGCCTTTACATGACACTGCATGTGGAGATGGACTCTGTGCAATTGTTGTTGAATTAGAATGGAATCCCCTACAGAAGGTAACTTTGCAATGACAGGAACTTTTATTTATTTATCTTTGTTTATTCATTCATTCATTAAAGAAGCATATATCACAACTCTACTATATATAAGACATTTCATTTTTTTGGAGGTACAGCGAGTTTTCTAATATATGGGATTTTCATTCAATGATGTAAATAAAATAATTACAGAAACCAATTTAGCAATGTAGGAAGTCAGATGAAGTTTTATAACAGAAAATGATGGGGATAGAGTTAGGTACTCATTAAACAGAATAACCACAGAAGGCCTATGTTTTAATTAAGAAATGAATGATGAGTGGGTAGACAAGACTCGAAGAATTGCCTTCTTATTAGAAGGGGACTTAAATTCAGAGACACTATAATGAGAAATAAGTTGAGTCTGCTTTGCCATATTCACTGTGAAATTCCCAGTAATGGGAAAATAGTGAACACACATAAAATAATCATTAAAAAATTTAAATACTGTAGTAAATTATAAAATCTTCTTTGTATTTGAAAATATTAAGCAAGAGAGAGATTGATTTGTTTTGAGTCATGTACACATTTAAGGAAGTTGGAAGTTGTGGATAAGGAGCCAAGTGCTTGGCTGAGTTGTTTCCATAGCCCTTACTCTATATGTACTATTAATTAATTTGATTTACTGATATGTTCTCAACCTATAAAGCAGTTTTATTTTATTGATTTCCATTAAATTTAAAGTTTGATTACAAATTCCATAATGAGCAATGGAGGGCTTTTACTTAATAGAACTCTAATTGGATGCAAAAATTCTGATGCTTGACAGGAGAAGATGGGCATATATAAAAATGGGCATTTATGTGTGAGGAAAAATGAATGTGGTAATTATCTGTTCACACAGGGTAGGGACATACCTGTTTAATGCACACAATGAATGCTTTACCAACTAGATTTTTGCTTAGACACATTTTCAATATTTCTAATGAGTGATGAAAGCGATTTAACTTGGGAAATAAGGGGACTGAAATAATTGTGAAAATATTCATGTTGGGAATACTTACATGTATTAAAATGTTTTTAGAGTATTGCAATTTCTGAAATGCTGCAACTTCTTTCCCTATCACAAACTTCCCTCCTGGTTAGGTAGAAATATTCAAAGTACTTGGAATTGATCTTTGAACAGAAAAATGTTAAAGAAGAATCTTTGGGCAAACAGGAGTTTCTTATCAGAGAATTGGGGGCCATCACATAGAACACTACTTTTGTTTTCCATATTATCTCCATCTTAGTACATCACTAATAAATATCCTAGATTGTTCTACCTGAAATTAGATTTAACTAGAAATAGTGACTTCCTTTTTAAAAGAAAATGTTATAGTTGTATATGAACCTTGCTTTCTTAAATTGCTTTTTCTCAGTGCATGCTTCTATAACCTAGCTATTTTCCTCTTTTAACAGCTGAAACACTAGCTGAAATTCATGATTTAAATTATTACCAAGTACCTAAACAGTCCTAACCATGTTTCCATCTTCTGTCTGAAAAACATATAATCCTGGATAGCTACCTAATAATTTGTTAAGTAAATCTACCAACAGACAGTAGAAATGGAAGAAACTCATCTAAGGTTTCTTCCACTGGAGTGTAAAATCATTAAAACATGTAAAACCTCTATCTTTGCTCCAGGTTACTACTAAATTTCCTTTGTTGCAGGTTACTATTTAATTTAACCTATAGGGAGTTTTCTAGTTTGGTAGGTATTTATTAACTTTGGCTGACCAAGTGATTTAAATAATGAACAGGAATCACAAAGGTATATTAGAAAAGAAAGATAAGAGTTTGATAGACTGGAGGATGCTCATTTACAAATAAGCACAATTAAATGATTGCCTTGAAACCGGTGGAGATGGGGTAATGGGTAAAAGCATTGGCTTTGGGATAAGTCCAAGTTGGATTTGAATTCTGCCTTTTCTGTTACTAACCTTGTGATTGTGGAATGTTTAATTCAAATCTCGTTTTCCTTCTGTATAAACTAGGGATAGTGATATCGGGACCAGGGGAGCCGCTTGAGGTTCCTATGTAGTGATATTTGTATATATCCTCTGACTCTCCTATCTCCCTCTCTCTACCCACACTAGTCTTTCTCTGGGAAGAAAGAGCAATGAAATCAGAAATGGATGAAAACGCTTCTAAAGAAGAGCATAAAGTCCAACATGATTTGCGCATCCAGCGCAGGCCAGGTTTGTGGCGTTCGCTCTGGTCTAGGCAGGGGACCCTCAGACTCCCGGCTCCCAGCGACTTTTGATGCTGATCTGCTTTCGGCAGGTGATCTGCTTTGTTAACCAGGCTTCCGTTTTGTTTCTAGGACCAAGATGATCCTAAAATCCTCAGTTCTTAAAAGGAGTTCCTACCCCTGCATTCTTAGCAAGATAAACTCTTCCATCATGCAGTTCCCTTTCAGAATTAGTGTCTTGGCATTTTTCTTGCCAGTTTCTCTCTTGGATCTTGAGTGCAGCCCCCTAAACTCAGACAAGAGCCTGGAATAATTTTGCCTGCTTATTAGCATCCCTTCTGTTGATTGTCAAATCCCCAGAGATGACAATAAATACCTTATACATTCATTATTTCTAATCTCTGCTGACCTTGCAGTTTCCCTCAGAAATCCTTTATTTTGTCTCGATAACTGCCCCCTCCATTCCCCTTCAGAGGCCAGCTCCAGATCACTTCCAGAGGACACGGTGCCTCTAAAATTCGGGAAACCCTTAGCTCTTATTTTAGCAAGAAATCAGACCATCTGGTAAGGACGTTCTTAACTTCCTTCTCCTCTAACTCGGATTTTATTCAGGGTTTAATCTGTGCATATTAGTTTTCTGAGGCTACATAAGAAATTGTCACAAACTTGGTGGCTTAAAAAACTGAAATTTATTCCAGAATTATCTATTTATCTGAAGATCTTAATTTAATCACATGTGCAAAGACTCTTTTCTCCAAAGGAGATAGTGTAATAGATTTTCAGGAACTGACTTGGATATATTTGGGGGCTATTTTTAAGCACACTACACTTTCTTTTTCCTTTCTATCTCAGAAGAAGAGCCACTTTCTTATCAGCCTTTACTCTTGACCCTTCCATATTTGACTCCGGTTGCCCTGAAACCAGGGCCTGAGACCAACACTTCTTTATTTAGGACATGGGCTCAGAGAACAAGGGGGATAGAATGAAATGTGTGAGTTAAAAAAGGAGAAAAAGTCAGTGTAGAGTTGCTTTGCTATAGCAGCCACAACAGTGATTTGGTTCTTAACCAAGTATCCATTAGTGTCATTTACCTACTTTATTAATTGTACTGTTTGTCTTTTGTCATCGATTTGTAAGAGTCTTTATGTATTTTTGATACAAGTAACTGGGGGGGCGATTTAAGTATTGAAAATATCTTTTTCTTTGGCTTTTTATCAACTGTCAGTCTGGGACAAAGAGTTCTTTATTTGATAATATTTTTGATCAATCCTATCACTTTTGTTTTATTCTTTCAGTGCAAAAGTTTTAATTTTACATTTCCCCAAATATTTTGTACTAATAGTAGATCTATTTTTAAAGCATTAGGTCTGCCCATATTAAATTATCTAGGAGATTCTTTACTAACTTCTTGGCTTTTTCCCACTTAGGAATAGCACACAGAAACAGTTTCTATGGCTTCTTCTTTTCTTGGTACTTTTAAAATAAGACTTTTTTTCTTGCCAGGATTTTGAATCATCCATCCAGAAAAATAGCCTTATTCCATCAGCCTGCATACATTAAAACATTCAATTTCACTTAATTTGGTGCAAACATGAGTAAGACAGATTGTGCCCTGAGGAGTTCAAAATGCAGGGAAGAGAATTTAAACAAACAAATCACGATAAACCTAAGATATGGTAGTTTTAAAAAAAGAGATAAAATAGTACAAATAGACTTCCTAGTACCCGGTGTATCATAGAAGAGTACCTGTACCGAACTATAGTTGTAATTGAAAAGCTTTATTTGTTTATATCTTGGTGGTAGATTTTGGAGCAAAGCTTGAGAGAAGAGGGCTGGTAACGTGAACTTACTGAATAAATACTTTTTTCGTGGACCTAATTTAAAGAGAGGTAGAACCAAGTTAAACCATAACAGGAAGGGTAGAGAAGATGGGCAGCAGTGGAGTTTCATCGAGGTAATGTTACCTCTGTTTAGACTTCTAGCTTAATCAGCCTTGGCTACAATTGAGGTCCCTTGTACATTACTAGAATAAATACCAATATCTATGAATTATGGTCCATTTTTTAGCAAAGCTGTAGTCTTTTTTAGTGATTCTTCTCCTTAAATATTTTTGAAGTTCAGCTGGGAGTTCTCAATGTCCTTGATTCAGGCCTTCTTACGGACCTGTTTGATGCCAAGTGCTGAGGAACTTAGAAACGTTGTGTAATGCTGCAATTCCTAGTCTCCAAAGCCAAACTCATTTGGTCCTTTCTATTTTTGGTAGACATTTGAGAATTTTCTTCCATTTTTGACTACTAAGAGTATTATTTTCAGTATACATTTACATTGTTGAGTTATTTAAAGGTAAAAAAATGGGATATTGGTGTTATTGCTTAATTTAACTCTCAATTCCATGTACTATGCGTTTGACCTTAGACAAAATATTTAGTTTCTTCATCTGTAAAATGGGTTTAATTAACCAGCTACATTGGTTAATCTGAGGATCTATTATGTCAAAATATAGAAAGCCCCTGAAATAGTGTCTAATGCATGGTTTCTCCATGTCTATGCTTATTTTTCAATTACTTTTCTTGCCATGGATTATGTATATTATTGATGCTTCCATGCTTATATATGTTATTCTTATTTTTTTAGTATACTTTGTCTATACCCTTTTCTCAAAACATTTTGTCAGTTTACTTTTTCTAATTTTGCAGAATATCTACAGGCAGAATAGGTTTGTTTGGTAATAAAATTTTCAAATTCTTGAGCATATAAACATGTGTCTATAGTCAGTGCCATCAAATTTGAAGGTGATTTGACCAGATGCACTATTCTAAGTTTTAATGAGCATTGTTCTTCCACACTTTATATTTTAGTTAGTTATCTGATGTCCCTTCTCACATTACTGCTCACGGGGACTAATGTCTCTTAGCCTTACCCCACAGTTCTAGACTTTTAGCTTGGGACTCTTCCCAGGACGTGACATCACAGGTGTCTCAGCTCCTTGAGTTTCCGCTTCAGCTGGGTCCATCCGGCAAGCCCTTATGCACGGAACTGTATCTGTTGACTTCACACACTGTTATGGATTTAACGTTTTGTTTGTTATTTCAGTGGGATTTTGAGAAGGAATCAGAATAACATTTTGAACAAGAAATACTATTTTCATATAGTTCTTAACATATTGTTTACTTATACTTCAATAGTTGAAATACTGTGAGTTTTCATTCAGAGATCTGTGTCACCCTGTATCTATAACACCTGCATGATCAGCAACAAATATTAGATTCCTCTCTGAGTTTCACTGTCCTCTTCTCTAATATGGCAATAGTTATCATGAAGAGGTAAAAAAATATAGAGAGAAAAGCAGGCAGTTAATACAATGCCAAACATATTTCTCTGTAAGTTTGGTGCGACATTGGGACAGAGTTGTAGAAACACACAGTGAAGGGACTGAAATGTTAGCATGTTTTGTGTTTGGTGACTTGGTTCTGGTTAGCATGTTACTTGTTTTGTGGCTCTGGACTTGTAAGTCCAAGTTTTTCAGCCCAATTTTGCTCTCATTTTACTACAAAATGTGTGTATAAAACAATTAAAATCATTTAAAATCCTTAAAACATCTCGTAGTTCCAACAGTGTACATTTCTAAGCTTAAACTGAGCTGGTACAATTTAGCTATTTCTCACTTAAGGTATATTTGTGTATGTTGTGTGTATCTGAGTGTGTGTGAGTGTGTGTGTGTGTGTGTGTGTGTGTGTTGTGCTATGCTTATAAGAAAATTACCTTTGGTGAATATTTGGTGTTGAAATTAAATAATTTTGGGGATGATTTTAGCTTTGATGTATTTATTTATGTTGGTAGTGCTATTATGCAGAATGTGAAGTGGAGAGTGAGGCTGCTCAACTGTTTGAACAGAAGTTATTTTGCATATTTATCTGTCCTCTCTTCCGGCCCTGGGGAAGCCTGATGCTTCTGCCCATCCAAACCCTTCTTGGGCACTTTCACAGGCTGCCTCTTCCTTTTTTTCTCTCTCTCTTTTCTGTCTTGGTCTTTACCCACATTTTGAGAGACTTTAAGTGCAGATTTCTGAGAGAATCTATATAATGATTATTTGCATTTTCAATCATGTTTCAAAAATATTATCATTTTTCTTTAAACAGGTACTTATGTAAATCTCCCTTATATTATACATTTCACTGGCCTGAAAAAGAACCTCCTAATCTAGTACTGTATTACTGGGGAAGATAGCAATGCTGCTCAATCACATTTGTGGCAGTTAAGGGATGCACTTGGACTGTAATTTGCTGAAATCGTTTTGGATGGTTGTTTCATCTCTTCTTTTATTTTTTTAATTTTTAATTTTTTACCAAGAACATTTATTGGTACATTGTATACATAATGAACATAATCAACATGGTTATTTTGTACCTGTACATGATGTATCTTGGTTTTCCCCCCTCTTCCCCTCCCCTCCCTTCCACTCACCCACCCCTCTCTATTTGCAACAAGTTTATTTACATTTTTCCATTTTTTTCCCCGTTCATCTTACTTCCTTTTAACCTTCCTTCTTTATCCCCCCTTTCCCTATCTAGTTCTCCTCTCTTTTGAAACTATCTTTTTTTATATATAATATTTATTATATCCCTTTGTCCTTATTTACACTTATGGTTTCTCATATCAGAGAAACAATTCGATATGTACTGATAAGTGTCAGATTTATTTCACTTAAGAGTATGTTCTCAAGGAACATCCATTTACATACAAGTGACTCTAGTTTATCCTTCTTTATGGTGGTGTAGTACTCCATTGTGCAGGAAAACCACATCTTCTTTAGCCATTTAGTTGTTGGGCATTTAGGTTGCTTCCAAGACTTAGCTATTACAAATTGTGCTGTTATGAACATGGTGGTGCATATATCACTGTGGTATGATGATTTTAATTCTTCTGGGAAGATACCAAGCAGAGGAATAGCTGGGTCAAATGGAACCTCTAGTTGTAGTTTTCTGAGGCATCTCCATACTGACTTCCACAGTGGTTGGCCCAGTCTACATTCCCACCAACAGTGGAGGAAGGTTCCTTTTTCCCCACAGCTCTGCCAGCACTTGTTATTGTTTGATTTCCCGGTAATAGCTATTCTTTCTGGAGTGAGATGGTATCTTAGTGTTATTTTGCTCTGCATCTCTCGAATGACCAATGATGTTGAACATTTCTTCATATATTTATTTGCTCTTTTTATTTCTTCATCTGAGAAATGTTTATTAATTTCAGATGCCCATTTTTGGATAGGGTCTTTAAATTTGGGGGGTTTGATTTTTTTTTTTTGAGTTCTTTATATATTCTAGATGTTAGACCTTTGTCTGAGGGATAGCTGACAAAAATTTTCTCCCAGTCTGTGATTTTTCACCCGACTCTATTAGTAATTTCTTTTGTTGTGCTAAAGCCTCTTAATAGGATGTGGTCCCAAGCATTGATTCTTTGTATTGTTTCCCGTGCAGTCTGAGTTCTGTTTATAAATTTTTTCCCAACCCTTTATGTCTTCGAGGGTTCTTCCTATTTTATTCTCCAGGAGATTTAGTGTTTCTGTTTTAATGTTTAGATCTTTGATCCACTTTGATTTTAGCTTAGTACATGGTGAGAGACATGTATCTAATTTTAGTTTTCGGGTATTGGCACGAAGACAGACCCGAGGACCAATGGAACAGGCTAGAAGATGCAGAAATAACTCCAAACACACTCAAATATCTCATCTTTGACAAAGAAGCCAAACACCCTCACTGGAAGAAAGATAGCCTCTTTAATAAATGGTGCTGGAAAAATTGGCTTACCGCATGTTTCATCTCTTCTTAGTCCACTTGAGAAATATTTTCATTTACTTCAAGTTTGGAATCTACTAAGTCTCTCCTCATGCTTATATTGAATTGTGAGCGCATCGCACAGTGCTCTTTTGTTGGTATTGTGAGCTTTGATAGCATTCATTTGTCCGTGCTTTATTTAATAAAATAACACCTCTGTTAAACAGTTGGTTCTGGCATAGTTGGAAAAGCAAGTGTGTGCCTGACCCGATGGACCTCACAGATTAGTAAAAAGAGTAAAGAAGTGGACATGGATATGTTAAGAGCAACAGATGAAGAGAACTGGCTGCCATGAAGCTGAATAACCTAGTGGGAAGTTGCCTTATTACATAGTCAGAGCATCCGGTAAGGGTTCTCCGGAGGCAGTACTGAAAATGAGATCAGACAAAGGAGAAGAAAACAGTCAAACAGAGAGTTAAGGTATAATATTTCATAGCAGAGATGCTGTTTAAACATTTAAAGAGTGCTATAATTCATCACTTAATCAATTTGTTCTAATACCAAGAAAAAACATTCAGATAGGTGGGTACTTTTGGTTGACCACAGTATGATGCAAGTGAACATAGACTAAAATGGAAGATTGCAAAAAAACAACGAAGCATATTTATTTTACCTGATAATATGAGATTTTTTGAGATTATGAAATATGAAAAGAGGAAAAACGATGAAGGAAAGGGAGAGAAGAGAAAGGTGTGAAGACAGCCTGGGAGTGGAGCTCCAACAATGAGCTCCACAGGATGTTAGAAAAGCTCAGATAATGATGCATGGAAAACGTCCCCTAGAGGGAATAGCTCACAAGTTTGCAGATTGAATGGTGATTGATGTTGGATGGAAAATTGTTTAACTGCAATCTCTTTGGGAGGTTTTTTCATCTCAACTTTAGTCCACTGTAATTTAATATAATTACATTCTGATATCTATCAATGTTTTATAAAATCTGTCAAACACATCCAGTCTTAGATATAATGGTATTTTGGGAAAACGAAAGCAAAGAGTTAGTACTGACAGCATAGGAGCTGGGGTGATTGTAGGATTGTGGCAGCTGCGGAGTGGATGGAATCAGGAAGACTTTCAGGCCCCGTAATCAAATAATCCCTACATTTAATCGAATTAGAGATGAAGATATTTATTTGTTGCTAAAAAAAGGAAATTCTGGAAGGCTAGAGACTTTTGGAATATTTTAACCAGTGGTTCTCAGTAGGGGGTGGTTTTCCCTTCAGGGACATTTTTAAATATCTGAAGACATTTTTCATAATCATCAACTAAGGACATCAGTTCATTATCACCAATTTAACTGGTTTAAGGGCAGGAATACGCCTATACATCTCACAACACACAGGAAACCTACTTTACTGACCCACAACAAAGAACTTTTCTGGCCCCAAATGTGAACAGTGCTCAAGCTGAGGGATCCTGGTTTAAATGTCCAGTCATGTAGAAAATGTTGGTTTCCTAATTGTAAGACATTGATTACACATTCTACATTTCCTGGTCTTATAGAAAATGGTTACAAGTATTAATAGTAAAATATATATATGATCCCTATGTTATAGTCCTCTGTGATATAATTTTCTTTTCACAGTATCTAAACAAACTGTGTATGAAGTTACTTTAAAATACTTTATTCAGAAACTTTTCTGCAGCCAGATCCTAGATTCTAACAGAGATACTTGAGTCACAGAGTTTGAACCTAGTGGGTCTAGATAAGAAAATATGGATATTTTGATGAAATACATTCCCACATACAGAAATCATTTCAGTGTGGTAATTTTCATGCCAGTATATCCACATAGTCTATAAGAAAGAAAAGGTAAACTTGAGAAATGAGCATGTATGAGCTCAGTGAAAATGGGCATGGGGCACATGACATTTGTGTTATAAAGAAGGTAGTTTGGGGCATAACTGGATAGAGAAAAGAGAGAAAGGAACACTAGTGAGGAGATCGTGGAAGGTAGTCTGGTGACCTTTGATGAAAGTCCTGTTTGTCAGTAGAAATGAAGAAGAATCTATACCCATGTTAGTTGGTGTCTTAGTTACTTTTCTCTTGTTGCTGGGACAAACTTCCAGACACTCAAAGTTAGGGGAAGAAAGGTTTATATAGCTCACAGTTTGTAGAGGTTTCAATCCACAGTCAGCTGGGTCCGAGGCAGGGTGGCATGGCAGACAGGCAGAAAGCAGCCAGATAAGCAAGGAATGAAAAAGCAAGGGGGGTAACCAGCTTCTTCCTGTATTTTATATTTTATCCAGGCTACCTGATTTTGGGGTGGGCAGTACTCCCACCCTTAATCCTAGCATCACATCCTTAATCCCCGCAGAACCATATCAAACTAATCAGTGGACTAATTTAGTAATCACCCACTCTAGATCCAGCTACCTCTTCGCACATGAGGCTTTGTGGGGACATCTGGACACAAACCACAACAGTTGGTGTTCTACAATGTTTCTTGAGTGAGAAAGAAAGTAGAATTATAGGACTTGGCGGTAAATCAGGCATGAAGCAATAACAATACTCTGGGATGATGCCAAGGTTTCTGAAGGTGGGCACTAGGCAAATGGTTGTATCTAGTCTGCAGCTGTGAAAGAGCAGATGGGCAGGGCAGATGGTAAAAATCACTCAGAATCAGAGGTGCAGAGTTTAAAGTACTTACAGCATATCTACATGGAAATAGATGTGAATCAGCGCGCATAGCCTTCTGAGTTTTGGAGAGTTCCAGGGTCTAGCTAGAGACCGGGAAACACTTAAATGACAGGCAATGTCTGGGGGAGGACTAGAGAGCTATTGTACTGACCTGACAATACAAGTTAACCTGTCATACATTGAGGGGTGATGACAGAGGTGTCTAAATAGTTACTTTTGCTTAGCATTACTTCAGATGTGTTTAAAATGGCATTGAACGCAAACAGAAACTACGTTCTTTCCTGCAAACGGATGCCTCAGAAATGCAGACACTTGGTACCATAATGTTGCCAATACTCATATTTTTAGTTTTCTCTTCAGGAATTGCCTAGAATTTTTTACAAATCTTCACTAGGATAACTCACCTTTTCAGAAATTTAAGTGTGTATGTAACTTTTCTGGAAAATACTAAAGTAAAAAAAGAATAACAACTTTATGTTGATTAAGCACCTACTATGTGCTCAGCAGTGAAATAAATGTTCACGCACATTGCAATATTTAATTTTATAACCACTCAATGACCTAGCTATATTCTTTCTCTTTTTTTTTTTTCATTGAGGAAAGAGATGTAGTGGGGTTAAAATCTTTCGCTTAAGACCACAGGGTTCTACTTAACACTCAGAGAAAAGTCTTTTGAACACCTTAAGTAATCATAATTTGATCTTAAAATGTAAGTACAGAATAATAAAACAAATTTCTAAAGCATCACTGGAGAACTCCCTTCATCTCTTAAAAAAAATCAAATTCCAAAAGTCACGTGCGATTGTAGTCTGTTGAAAGTGTGTGTGCACGTGTGTGTGTGTGTGTGTGTGGTGCTGAGGACGGAATCCACTGCCTTGCACTTGGTAAGGACATGCTGTACCATTGAGCTACACTTCCAGCCTGAAAAGATTATTTTGAAATGTAATCTGTTTTAGGTTATGTTTTGTTTGAGTCATGTTTGCTGGGGTTTTTAAATTTTGTTTTATACTAGCTCATTTTGTCGAATTGAAGGAGGAAAAAAGATTTGGGATTTAATCACAAGTCACATTTTAAAAAATTCTTTAGGTTTCCAAATTCACTCTAGATAACATTATCCTGGAAGCAAGTGATTGGCTTTTAATTCTTCCTTTAGTATAGTACCTTGTACAGAAGTTATTCATTTAAAACTTATTTACATGAACAATTTAAAGTATTATTATCCAACATAAAGAAACTGACAGAGAAAATATTTCATCTATTTTTCCCCATCTCATGGGCACAGTTATATGGAGAGAAGGAAGAGTATCAATCAAAATTCAAACAACTCTAACAGCCCTCTCAAAACACAGGAACACACACACACCCACACACGTGCACACACACACGAATCCTTTCACTATTGCCTTTCTTGTTGTTACATTTATGGAAGAGGAGACAATGTACGTGTTTCCTGAAGAGTTAGATTTGTTGAAAATGTCTACAGTATATTTATTACCAATTACAACCAAAATGTGTGCTGTGTCTGTTTTTAGGTGATTTAGTAAATGTCCTAAAGTAAACAAGTGGTGGAGGTCCTCCATTAGAGGATTATCTGCCTCAGTGTTTATATTTAATGAATATATTAATCATTAATCACTTCAGGTTTCTGATGGGTGAAAGCATGATTAAGAATATTATGAAGTCAACTTTAGGAATTAGCGTGCACTCTAAGAGAGACAACCTATAGACTGACTTCAAATCATGGACTCCTACCCAGTAATCTTTCAGAGATCCTAATATAATTCTAGGTCCTTGTGAAGGGAAGTAAAAGTAACAGAAATATAAGTAAATAAAAATTAGAGCATGTTATCAGAAACAATGTTGACTTTTTTGGGGCAAGAGACTCCGTTAATTCTTGCTGCTTACATTTAGTGTGTTTTACATGAGTGTAACATAGTCAGTTAGAACAGAATGTTTACTCTTATTTTTATTATTAAACTTTTATAACTGGAATAGAGCTTTAAAAATTAATTTGTTTTTACAATATTGACCGTGGCTGAAAAATGTTTATACAAAGTGGAATGTATAAAAAGTGCACATTAAAAATATATAAGTAGCCAGTTATATTATTGCAAACAATAGCATTTCTTAGAATTTAATGGGTATGTACTTTGAAGTGTAACCCTGAGACATCAGAAAAACTAGTTACAGATTCACTGGCTAATACTTGTTGAAATAGTTGTGAAAATTACTAATATGATATTAATGTAATAACCTAGGGTCAGACAAGGCCAGGAATATCTCCCAAAACCCCACAGGAATTAATTCAAAATATATTTACAAAATCTGTGTTGCTGCCAGGCCACAAAGAAGAAAAGTATAGGATTCCATCTGCACTGTTTAGTTTATAAAATTCAAAATTTGGAAGTGTTATATAAACTATTCAGGGAAATGGCATTACAGTGTCTTCAGTAGCAGGATAGAAGATAATAAACTGTCATAAAGTGAGCCAAAAAAATGCAAAGTCAGGACATTAATTAAAGCTGGTTAAGAAGGTAAAGCATTCAAGTCAGGTAGACTAACTAGATTAATACATAATGTGAATGTAGGCAATGAGGACTGTGAAACCGAGCATCTTTGTGTATATGGAGTCTGTTTAGTGACTATAGAGTTACCAGCATTTTTTTGGTTTCGTCTTGGGGTAAGAGAAGAAAAGAAAGGAAGTGCTACTCCCCAAATCTGACAATATTTCTCTACTCAATATACAATCTCATTCTGTAAACATGGAAATCTCACTTTGCTTAGGATGTACTGTAATGTTTTCTTTTTGGGGTAAATGTCTCTTATCAGAGGTGAATATAATTAAGCAAACTGTACATACACTATTAACATCTTATGTTAAGGGAACAACAATCTGCGAAGTTTTAGCAGATTAAATTGCTAGTACCATTTATTTTTGGAAGTACAATACAGAATGTGCTCTATAATTTTAAATGAAAAAATGTTAAGACAAAGAATATTAATATTTTTAATTTGAAAATAAGAATGTAAATTTGCTTTTTGAAACAATATAAGACAGGAAAGCTTGACACTATATTTTAGATATAATTTTTAAATATAAAAGAATTACTGAAACATTGTGAGGTTTCTTTTCGGAGAGTTTTTGCCTGTCTTTCCTCTAATGTACCAGTGGAGTCCCCACCATTGTGAGTCCCCACCCAGCCAATTTAAAGGCTCAGGAGATGACTAAGTTCTAAAATATCTGCAGAGTTCACTGATAGGTTTTTGCATCTCCATTTGGAAGGCTCCCAGAGAGATAGTTAAATTACCTATAAAAATTGTGAGTGCAGTTAAATGTTTTGGAAAGCTATACCTAATTATAGAGTGGGTAAAATATTAATCAAAAAGCCACATTTAAAGTGTCGTTAAATGTTTATTAGATTTACGATTAGAGAATATTGTAAATTGACTGAAAAATCAATAAGTAACTTTTCAGTAGGGATCAGAAATAGTATTCTGTCTGAAACACGTAAGAAAACCAAATATGAAAGTACAGTTCTGAAGAAATTATACGTTCGGTAATGGAAGACCGCAGTCTTGAAAGTTGGTACCCTAGTGAAAGAAACACTTCCCTTGTTCCAGTTTAAGTCCTGAAGTTTCCAGCGCAGGAAAGCACATCCCCATCGTCTCCCTAAGCTGAGGGGACATAGCTGGGAGTCCTGGGAAGTCAAAACAGCTACATTTTTGCAGAGCATGTGAGAGGAGATTGCTGCCCAGAAAAGCACCACTGCCCTTGTGGGAGAAGGGTTAGTTCAGTTCTGATTGGCATAAATGTGTATGGAAACTATTCAAATGTAAGAAAACCCAGCTGAAAAGTTTTATCAAAGGAAATAATGCTTGGAGCTCCTACAGTAGTGAGCAGTGCTGTTCTCAAGAGCCAGAATAGAAAAACCTTCCATGGAGTTTTCACTGGATATGGAGTTGCTTACTCAGTTTGCTGCATCATTAGTGGGGAGAACGACCCAAGAATAAACCCTTGTCATGTCAGACAAAGCTCAAAGTAAGAGCTAAAAGGTCAGATTGTTTTCAACTATCTTGACTTTCCATAAAAGTGGAAGAATCTTATAGCAATGCAAACATATTCACCCTAAGTGCAAATTTCTCAAATATATTACGTAATAAATTATCATGTATAAAAATACGCAGGAAAATGATAACAATAAGGAGAAGAAAATTTAGTTACAACTGATCCAGAATGGTATCGATACATTATCAGATAAGAAGAAAGAATTTACAAAAATCACAATTCATTTCTGATGTAAAATCCCATCAAATTAGAAATTGAAGGGAGACTTTTACTTTGTTGAAGGATAGGTGTGAAAACCCTACAATTATTACCCTAAATTAAAATATCTGAAAGATTTGCCGTTCAATAATTCCACCTAACATGATACAGCTATCCTGCATACAACAGAAGAAGTGCCTTCCACAAAGACTCAACAGTTTTGGCATTTCTCAAAAGTCCAAATCAGGGGTTGGGGATTTAGCTCAGTGGTAGAGCACTTGCCTAGCACGTGCAAGGCCCTGAGTTTGATCCCCAGCACTGCCTCTCCTCTCCAAATGTCCAAATCAATGTCTCTTCTGAGGCTCAAGACAAACGGAGGGACAAGAGAAAAAAGAATAGAAGGAAAAAAATGGAAACAAAGCTTTCGTAAATAAGGAGGGAGGAAGGGTGAAGGGAGGGGAGGGGAATGGGAAAAAAAGAAGCAGCAAGATATATCATGTACAGGTACAAATCCCTTATGATGAATGTTATCACTATGTACATCTAAAATGTATCATTAAAATATAAAAGAAAAACTCTTAGCTATGAACCTTGTAAAACTCAAAACCAAGTCACATAATACCAGGGTAATGTGGCACTGGGTAAACATTCCCATTCAAAAAAGGAGGAAGGGGAGAGAAAAATATAGATCCAAAATAAGACTGAAACCTGGCAGGACAAACATGAAGTCCTGTAGCTCCTCATCTGGCATCTGGGACACATGATGTGAGTTCCAATGGGCTTGGGCATGCCCCCCATGACCTTGCTGGTTACAGCTCAGGTGGCCTCTTTCTTGGGTTGGTTCCATTTAGGGTCTGGAGTTGTCCTTAGCAGTTTTTCTGTGTTCCTGGTATTTCCAAATTCCTGGGACTTCATTCTCAGCTTCAGCTTCACACACTTCCTCTGAGGGGCTCCTCGCCTGGCCTCATAGGCCTTCTTTTGAAATTTGTGGGGCGGCCTTCCTGCACACACAGCTCTTACGTTCTGCATCTTGGTAAAACCAGCTTCAAGTACACTACTCTAAGGTCTGTTGTCAGTAGGAGCAATAACCAGCCCCTGTTGGGCCATGTCTAAAAACATATGCAATTTATTGTATAACCATGATATTCAAATGAAACTTTAAAAATCTTAATCTATATTTCTGAATTTTCTTTCATAAATTATTAATTAAAATTTTATGATACATCTTTATAAATAAAAATATGTTAAATGAACCCAAATGCACCCAAAATACTTCATACTGTCAGACATCAACCAGACTTACTAAAACTTTGGATGTGGAACTGTGAAATTTCTATAATTTTAGTAAGAGTCTCAGTTGATTCTTATGCACATGAGGCTTGAGAATTATGCACCCAAATGGTCAGAATTTTACAAATTTTTATTTTGCAAAAATCAGTTAATTGTTCAGTTGTTTTTAGTTTGAAAATTTTTACATAGATGAACAATAATTGGTTTGGCCAGCAATATGATAGAATATATCTAAGAATTTTCTTAGTTACTTTCACTCTTTGCTGGGACAAAATACCAGACACCCAAAAGTAGGGGAAGAAAGGTTTATTTGGCTAACAGTTTATAGGGGTTTCAGTCTACAATTAGCTGAGTCTGAGGCAGGGTGGCACGGCAGACAGGCAGAAGTCAGCCACGTAATCAAGGCATAAAAGCAAGGGGGGGTGGTAAGCAAGGGGACTAACCAGCTTCTTCCTGTATTTTATATTTTATTCAGGCTACCTGTCTTTAGGGAGGGCAGTACTCCCACCTTTAATCCTAATACCCTTAATCCTAGAGTCACATCCTTAATCCCAGCAGAACCATGCCAAAGCAATCAATGGACTAATTTAGTAATCACACACTCTAGAGCCAGCTACCTCTCACCACATGAAGCTTTGGGGGGACATCTAGACACAAACCACAACAAGAATAAATAAACTCGCTTGATATTTTACACATTTATTCCTGGTGGAAAAAACATCAGAAATTGTTACATAAGAAACTCACATATCAGAGTACTGTGTGACAAATATCACTCCACTGAAGCTGGCATTTTTCTTCTTAATGTAGCAGAACATATTCAAAAGAGAAATGAGGACAGGCAGAAGACGCGTGGGCTGAGTTTTCATATTTCTCACCTATGAATTTAATGCCCTCATGAAGAAAAGAAAGCTGAACAATTTGAAAAGAGGAGTTTAGGGGTAGATATTAGTGACATATGTAGAGAGAGATGCCAAGAGAAAAGCCACCAGAACAGAATATCACAGAGTCTAAAGACAGGGTGTTTATGTATATAGAGCCCCGTTACATGGTTATAATGGGATCCGTTGTTATATACAATTACATTTGCTTTGCCAAGGAGACCAGTTGAATGATAAATCAATGACTTCGGAAATTTGTATTTCTGAAGTCAATAAAATGGTGTTCATACTTGAACAACTTTTAGTTTCTATTTTTAAACTTTGTTATGGATTTGGTAGAGCAAAACATAATTTTTGTGGGACTCTGGTGAACATTAATGGTCATTCTGTTTATTCTTCCTCATCTCTGAAGTCTGAATAAGAAGTACACCATTTTTCTGAACCAAAGTGCTTGCTTTCTGAGTTCTGGTTATAGTTCACAGTGATAGCTGGCAGGAAGGAGATACTTCAGTTGCTTACAGTTTGTCTCTCTTAAATAAAACTTGTTAAATTCATAGAGACTTTGAAATAAAGTTAATTCAATGTAGGATGTCTCTTCCTTGTGAAATGAGACTAAAGTTTGTAGTAACAAAATAATATATGTGAAGTATGTCACTATGGTTGCCATAGTGTTCAGTAAATGTTGGCTGTCAAAAAAAATGGAGGATCAACATGGAAAAGTCGAAAGTCACTAAATTCTGAAGAAAATCAGAAGACTAATGCAAAATAGGTACAAGTTTAGGAAAAATCTCTTATCTCACTCAGGCTTCCTTTATTTTGTAATGAAATGGTTTTAGTCTATGTCTGACGGAGAGCTGAGTATGCTGAGGTCCTTTCCAGGTCTAGGTTCTTCTATTCTGAGAGTGCTCAGAATAACAAAATGAAGTCCTGACAGGCTAGGCAGATGCATACTTGTGTTTGCAAAAGTTTCCTGAAAACAACGCTCAGAGCCTTATCTTAGTGGTGTTGTGTTTGCCACCTGGCACCAAATAATCCTTTCTGAAACTTTTTGTAATAGGATATAATCACACTAGAAGCAAATAGAGAGAACTGTACTTGGGCTGTGCAAGGAACTAAAATGAAGAGAAAAAACAGTAATGAGTTGAAGAGAACTGTTAAGCAGATTGAATACTAAGGTTGCTGATCCATTCCTGATTCCAATTAACCTTAATTTGTTTAGAGACTCTGCCACACCAAGTGAATGGAACTGGCCAATTAGCAGACCAACACCATGAGCTCAGCTCACCAAAGGATATTTATCAGCTGGACACAATGAGGGTAAAATTCTGCTAATTCTGTGATAAGTGTCAGGGCATGGCTCTGTCTTCTAGAGGTCCTTGGGAGACGTTGAGTGTAGGGACTGCAGGAAGAATAACCTGCACCTCACTTGGGAATTTTCTTAGCAAGTACAACTGTGGCTACTTACAAGGGAATATTAATTACTATATTGCAGGAGCCCATGGGATTCAGTCTGGGATTAATTCTTTGTCACATAGTGTTCTTAGCAAGGGCTCGGGGTTCAGCAAATGCTAATAGAGGTTCTTATTTTGTTTTCAAGCACTACTATTTCCTTAGTGAATATACAGAACTCTTTATAAAGTTATATTCTACCTTTCTGCAGCAAAATATTTAAGAATCTTTGAGCAAATGTTTTTGAAAGACCATCTGCTAAGCAACTTGTTGAATAGATCCATTTCTTTCTTGAACAGTTGTTATCTGACCTCCTGTTAAAAGGTGAAACCCTTTGGTCACTCTCAAAACAAGCTGAGGTGAAATCCATTTCATAGCATTATTGGAAAATTGAATGTTCCATATCTATAATTATTACCGAAATACACAAATAATATTTTCAATACACTGTTACTTCAGTGAAAATTCTTCAGAAAGTGGACTTGGATTCTTATTAGGCTCAGAGGGCAGCTGGTGAGGTCTTAAAATGAGAAGGGGAAGCAGCAAGTCACGCAGCTCTGATAATAGCTTGAGGTGTAACTTATTTAATTTCAGGGAGTCTCTAGCTTTGTCATGGTGCTAAGAATGTATGCCTACTTTCCAAATGTGTTGTGTGGATTAATTATTTAATGTTTACCAAGTACTTTGAAGATGAAGAAGAAAGACTTCATGCTAAGTTTTTTACTTGGAATAGGATCTATCAGGTCACTTCAATTTATTTCACCAGTGAGGGCTGGTATGGAGTGAGGAGAGCTTGGAAAAAGAAAGCACCTGAAGTATGAAAGAAGGAAGATGAAAGAGCCACTTCTAAATGAATCAAATATTTTCTGCCCTTTATTTTTTGAAGAAATGTATTTGACAGCCAGGGAAAGCAGGAAGATATTTAAAAATTATTTCCATAAAATGCCTCCCAGGCCAAAGCGATGTCAACTTGATTTGGTACCACACCTACACTAACTGCACAATGAGTTCATATTCTAAACAATTGTTTTCAGACCCAAAAACTTTCTATTGCAAAGAAAGGCTTATGTTGAATCTACCTTCAGAATAATAAATGGATACATTTATGCTGGTTTGCATGGAGTTTCAAATTAAGAAACAGAACTAATCAAAGAATATTTCAAAGAGCTAGAACAAAAAGGTTTTGTAGTTAAGTTATAAAGTAAGTGGGAAATCATATCGATTCATTTACTCTCTCATGCCCATGGCTTAGCTGGGCATTGTAAAGTTCAAGGGCTTTACTCTTGGTAGCACAGATCTAACTAGTAAGAAAAGTTCTCTATCCTCTTAGAAGGACTCTACGAAGGGCTTTAAAGGAAACAAAAATAAAAGTGTTCATTTGGTTAATTCAGGACCAGAAAAAAAAAAGCACAATATTTCGTATGAGACAATAGCCACAGAGCAAAAGACTAAAACCTTTTAAAGTTGTACATTTCTTATACAAATAAGTCCTAGAATATTACTAGAAAACCATATGAGTATGGAAAAATGTTACAGTTTTTCATTATGTAAATGAAGAACCCAAGACTCTAAAACTGAAATGACTAGAAAAAGTAAGTCCCCATTTCCAGTTAATAACTTAATAGCTAAACAAATATCCTGATATAAACAATATATAAAACATAAAATTTTCCTGCACATTGAATCCAATTACAATCTAATGGTTAAAGGTAAAAAAAAGTATGACAAAACAATTTACTTATATGCACTTGCAGGGGTGATGATCTTAGTGGGCAACACAATGGTGTTTTGCCAAATTATTGTTCATAGAAAGTTCAATGATTCAGTGCTTCTACAGAAACTTCCTGTATCTTATTATCAAGAACCAAATATAGGGACACCTTGTGATAGTTAATGAGCCAGGAGATGCTTTGCATATTTTAGTTCACAGTTATGGACTGAGACAACCTCAGGTGTTATTGCAAATATGATTTGCCACTTAACCGTTTCTTTCTCTTGAATCTCTCTGATGATCTACCAATCTAATTGTTCCATTTATTTCTCTGTGATTTCTTTTGCTCTTCATCCATTATTGAATGTGAAGCTTGAACCCTCTTAGCTGGAGTTCTTCTTTGCTCTTTCTCTCTGATAGTGCTGTAAAATAAGTGATAGAGAAAATAAGAGGGTGACATGGAGAAGAAGTGGGAAAAGGACATGGGCATTATGAAAGGGTAGAAGGCTTTTATATCCTTTTCCTTTGATTAGCAAGCTATTACCGTGATGAGAATAGTTCACGACAAATCTGTAATGAAACCATAGTCATACTGCTAATCATTTTATATCTCTTTTATCCTCATAGTACCCTACAATTATTTTCTTAAGATAAAAAATAAGTGTGACAGCTACAATTTTAACTCAGATCCATTTGACTCTAAACTGTCTGCTGTACAATTAATCAAAATTAATTAATTGAAAAGGAATGTTATCAGTGTTATAAACTGATGTATAGAAGAAAATATGAGCTCTAATAATGAGTCACCGGTGCTTCCAATCAGTATGTACTCTCCCTATGTGCACCTCAAATAGAAACATTAGATTACATAGTTGAATAGTCACAGTATTTTGTTTACAGTTTTAGTTAGTTCTTATTTTTACTTAGTTCTAAGATCATCCTTTCAAATACTCTTCCATGTAAATATAAACATAAAATTATAATTAATATGCAATTTTAATTTGCCTGTTTAAATTAGACCTTCAAGCTTTAGTCATTCAGATTCACTTTGGATCCTTGTATTTCATCTCCTGGTTCTGTGGTGTTTTCTTTCTCTGCGATTCTTTGGTTTTCCATGCTGATGTGTCTTAAAATGATCCTATGCTTATGTTGGGACTGATATTCTAATTTTATCTCTTCATTCACTTCACCTGAATCTATTCCAAATTCAGTCTTTTAAGGTGATGATTTTAACTATATGCCACTGGATTTTGTGTTTATATTTCTAACTGAAGTGTAGTCTTTACAAATTGAGGTACTGTATATGAGAATTTTAATATTTACTTTATAATGTGAGAGTGAAAAACGTTTTTGAAGACTGTATTGTGCAAAAAAGGCTACCACTGACTTTTCTGGATTTTGGCGAAAAAAAAAAAGGCCCTTTCTCTGAGGCTGCCAGAAAATATCTTCCCCATATTGTGTTCACTTCCTCAATTTTTATATCAAACATTGCCCTAGTTGATGCAATCTCAGATTTGGAGATTTGTCTTATATTCAGTCATGTATTCTCATAAAATATATAGGAAAGGAAATAACAGATAATAAAAATATTTTAGAGCCCTTTAAATCATTTGTTAGTCTAATCTCTTTTCAATTATAAATGGTTATAGAATCATAGACACAGCTAAGCCGTTTGTGATATATTTCCAGTATGTTGGAGTAATGACAATAATACTTCCAATTAATAATTCCATAATGTTTTAGTTAACTAAATGCTATTTAACAATAATCATTTAAGTTTAGTGTTATCTATACTATAATAAGAATGTAATGAGCAAAATCTCAAAATTCATAATTGTTAATCTAATGAGAAAGTTAAAATGGCAAAAATAATGGTTATAATGACAGTTTGTTGGTTGCCTCCTCTCTTAGTTACTTTCTCATCACTGGGACAAAATACCCCACACCCAAAACTTTAAAGGAGAAAAGGTTTACTTTGGTTCAAGGTTCCAGTCTGTGGTTAACTGGCTCCCAGGAAGACACAGCTTGGCAGAGGGGCGTAGCTGAGGAAAAACTGCTCACATCATGGTGGCCAGGAAGCAGAGAGAGAAAAGAGCCAGGGAGGGAGATAAGCCCTTTCAGGTCATGTTCCCGGCGGCCTGCCTCTTCGCCCGTACTCTGCCTCCTGACCACAGGTCAGCTATCGTGTCCCCATGATCCAATAACCTCCTAAACACACAAGGTTTTGGGGGCCACTTCAGATCAAACCATAAATACCTGGTATCTGCCCAGTCTCACAACAATTATATGATAAGACTTTATTATTAGTCATATTTAATGGTGGAGAAAATGAAGTTCATAAAGTTTAAGATCACCAAGATATTAACTCATGGAACTGAATTCAAATTCATGTCTCTGAAAAGGCATAGAAATTAATCAAACACAGGTTTTCAGACTTCAGATTTACACTTTCTACCACACTGTCCTGTATATTCTGTTTTTACGGCGGCCATTACGTAATTTGACTGTACTGTGAGTTATATTTTATGTGTGTTTCCTCTTCAAAATAAGACCCTAAGGTGCCTGAAGGCAGAGATACCCTACGCACCTCTGCATCTTCACAGTTCATGAGTTGTTATTATTAGTAATATTAACAAGCATGACTCCAGGCACTTTGAGGAAGTTGTTTTCAATAGTAATATTAATAAGCCTGACTCTCGGCACTTCAGGAAATCCAGAGGCATCAGCGAAGTCCTAATTAGGGAGTTGTCAAAATCAAGTCACACAAGCAAAGATATGATGGTATCTTAGTGTTAACTGAAGTTGTTGCCTTTACAAATATCGTATTAATGGATTCGGTAGTGTTTGATTTTCTAGGTCAACTTGACCTGGCTGTGGGGTGCACGGAAATTTTGTTAAATATTTTTCTGGGCATGTCTGTGAGGGGATTTTTAGATGACATTAACATCTGACTCAGTATTCTCTGTATTCTCAGTCTGCCTTCCCCAAAATGAATGGCTCTAATTCAGTCAGTTATAGGCTTGAAAGAAACAAAAGTCAGACCATTTTGCCTCACTGTATAAGTCTCAACTCAGACTGGAAAATCCACTCCTTGCCCTTTGACCTTGTCAGCTTTCCGTACTGGAGTACCCAGTGGCTTTTCTGGGTCACTCGCTGGCTGGCTGGCTATCTGGATCTTCTCCACTTCTGTAGTTACATGAGCCAGGTGTGATTATCTTTCTCTCCACAATCCTGAGTAATACAAGTTCCCTCGACGAACATGAATCAAGCCCTAGCATTGCTCTCACTCTGCCTTCAAACATTACTGATGTGAGTACACACTATCTATAGGGTCTGGAGAGACAAACAAGTAAAAGACATCCCCTTTGCTCTCGAAGAACATTACCAAAACAAATCAAGGCCACAGATGTACACATAAAACATGAGCAGAGGCCAGTAGCCTATGTTGAATATCAAATAAGTAAAGCCTGCAGTAAATACTATGAGAATGTTAAGGAATGTTGCCTGCTTCACAGATAGCATTGCCATCTATCCTAGTTTAGCGGGGACAGTTAGATATGCCTGCATCTCAACCCTATTATTTATAGCACTGTTTCACTCTCAAGGGTCTCCCTGTTGGACAATAAACTACAAGGTCACCTTACTCACAGATGGAGAGAGAAAGAACTGTTTCTTTAACAGGTAAATTGTGGGCCACGTCTTAAGGGAAGTAACAGACATGAATCACAGATATGGCATTTTGAAATACATCTTTTATCATTTCCTTAAATGTGCAGCCATGAATTGCTTCACTCCTCCTGTCTGCCTTCATTCTGGAGAGTCCTATGAGAAAATAAGACGTATTTTATGAGACGAGAACAGAATGTCTCACTGACGTCTCCACGCGCCTTCTCCAGGGGCTTACAGTTCAGGTTCAGCATCGCTGTACAGCATGTGTGGCAGGGAGGCATGTGGCATTGTAAGCCCCTTTGTCATTCCAGATGCTAAAGCAATTACTCCCTTTGAATTAATAATTACCAGGAGTAAATTAGGTAAAAAGTCACGTATTTAACTTCCATTCTCTCAAAATAATTGCCTGCTAAATTAAAATTGGCTCACATTTGAGAAGATAATGTAAAAATGTCTTTAGTGGACATATTTGAATCCTTATCAACACAGATGGAAAAAGGGAAGCATTTGGGGAATGCTAATATAACATTTAAGTATGTTTTGTATGAAAATCATGTTCAACTTTTCAAACAAATATAAAGATGCTCTACCCTGGAATACCACTGGCTTCTGTACTAGGTTTCAACAAGATCAGAATTTTAAAGTAAAAGGAGAAGCGGTGGAAGAGATAGATATATTTTAGTCACAAGAAGGTCATTATACGTTTTCTGAGTGAAGCTGTATCAACTAAAAATTTAGATTCTAGGATGTACACTCCATCTTCCCGATCAGCGGCGCCTGCTTCCAGTGTGGACACTTTGAGAACAGTTGCCTTGTACATTCATTTCGGGATCTCTTGCCTATTATAGAGTACCTGGTATGCAGTAGATGCTTCAAACTATTTGTAGAATTAACGTGAAAGTATTACATACTTTTTAATAACAAAACTATGTACGAAAGTAGATATGAGCGATGGTTGATCTCTAATACAAATTCCTCACAATTTTATATGCGTGTATTTGACTTTTGGTTATGCAAAGTATACTTTTTGAATCATATAAGTAACCACAGACGTACAATTACCAAATGTACTCTCAGTCTCTGACTTAAGAAGGAGTTCTGGGAGAATGTTTGTAAGTCAGATTCATTCCTAAGTTTGACAAAGTGAGTCTTACACCTTTGACACAGATATACTGTGTAAAGCATAAAAAAGCCAAACACACACACCCACAAATACTATAAATAATTTTTACTTTTACAGTTACATTAAAAAGGTACAATACAGTACAACAACTGGCATATAGGAGATTGCACGCAGTGAACAGACAAGGAGAGAGTTACTAACCAGAGGACGGAAGGCAGGTGGGAGATGGTGGGGCAACGTCTACCATCTTTTCCCTTTGGTCAGGTCTCTCAATTATTTTCACTTTTATTCCCTGGTTATTGCTTTGTACTTCTGAGTAGTCCTTTCCACATCACCACCGCTTTTTCTCTTGCCTCCGGACATCTTGGGCTCTGAGTGAGCACTGTAGTACTGTATGCTATCACACTGTACAGTAAGCACACAGCAGCACACTGTGACAATGTCTGGCAGACACGTGAGCTACTTCTGTGATTTGTTCGCATCTACGAGTGTTTGTATCTGTAAATGTAAAGATGTAATATGAGGTCCATTTGTATCTGTGAAAGTTCGCAACCAGAATGTTCCTAAGTTGGGGCTTACTGTATTCTCCCTGCTTTTTAGGGCACATTTAGGAGAATTATTTAACAGTGATTAACATGGAGTAAATCATGAGGAAACTTTTTAGTTCTTTAAGTAGTTTTGCCTTTTGGACACTTGGGCAATCCAAATTTTAAGTTTTTCTGTGATGGCTATTAAAATAACAAGATCCTGAGACATTCAGAAATTCCACTTGCCTATGAGTACTTAAAAAAATACACAAAACCAAGTAGTTTACAGATAATTCTTTTCAGGTTTTACTAACAGTGAGTGAGAATTCCTAGTTGTGATCCTACTTCTGTCTTGGAGATGCTGTGTGAGTTTAGGCAAATCATTTAACCTCTCTGAAATGTGGCGGGCTCATCTACATCTTATCAGTGAGACCAACAGTTATTTTAAGCATCTTCATATCTTGCACAGATTGTATGAGCCAGGAATTTTATAAATCTGGTCACCGAGTGACTGAACAACAAATGCGTAGCACGTGTGATCTCTTTTATTAGTGTATAGTCGAGGAAAATGACCACAGTTGCACACTTGATATATTTAAATGCCTATTCATATTTTAAAGATTTGGGGAAGGTGGATGTAATTTTCTTTTTAATAGTTCCTACTTCTCAACATTTGTTAATTAAAAATTGAGGAAAATGATTCAGCCAGGAACAAATAAGATTTAGTTGAATAAGTTAGAGGCTAAAACTCTAGGGTAATTTATTTTTCTATATTAATCCATATTGTGGATGGATTAATGTGAAAATTGTTTCTTAGGATGAAACTACAGCCTTGTAACTCCTAGAAATTTTTGAATCTATGTTTACAGTTTTATTTTCCTGTGAAAATGGTGATGGACTAGATTATCACTTTCAGTATTTACAGCCCCAATTCTACCCACAAAGTATGATAATATCTGTCCAATGCTATGAGATTTTCCAATAAATAATGGCAGAAATATATATATATATATATATATATATATATATATATATATATATATATATGGAATGTTACTTTGTTTCATGAACTCAATTCTCTGTAAGATTCTGCTCCTATACCAAACTGTTCAAGAACTGAATTAAATTTCCCCATAAAGTCAACATCGAACCTAAGCACTGAATTTAATTCAGTTCTCATCCAGCTCAGTTTGAGACCAGAATTGTGAAAAGAGTTTTGCCTCATTAATTTTGGCCTTCACCATATGATGATGTGTCCTGGAAAATGGATTACGTGGGTGGATTTGATGTTGATCGTGTTCCAAAAGATATTTTAAATTTTATTCTAGCCTCTGCCTCAGGTTGTAAAATCTGGCAATGCATCACAAAAATACACAGCGGAGATTTGCCAAATAGCCACATCACTTGGTGTCATTATGGCAAATTGTATAGCAGTAGTTCTTGGTCTTTGGGCCGACAAACTTCTTTTGAGAATCTCATTGAAATTACTCATCGGCGCATTAATTAGCTTTTGATAGATTAAAAACTAATAATCTAACAAAAAGTCCAGATTTGGGCACATTGAGCATTCTAGCTTTTAGTTCTTGCTCAAGTTCCATGAAGCCTGTAGGGCCACTGGGATCGTGCTCCCCGGTGCTGGCTGCAGGCAGCTGTGCACAAATACGGCTCTTCATTTCTGGACACAGTCTGAAGAATCTACCCTTATTGGGGTGCTATTCCCTGAATGTTTGTGTCCCCCTAAAATTCACATACCAAAACCTAACCTCCAATGTAATTATATTTGGCGGTGATCGCTTTGGAAGGCAATTGGACATAAGGCTGAAGCCCTCATGAATAGTATTAGTGCCCATATAAACAGAAGCCACAAATACTCTGTTGCCCCTTCTGCTGTGTGAAACTCAGTCATCTGTGAACCAGGAAGGGGACCCTCACCAGACGGAATTTACTGGTACTTTGATCTTTGACTTCCTAGTCAAATTTCGCTTCCTTATAAGCCACCTCATCTGTGGTTCTCTGTTAGAGTAGATTTAAAGGATTAAAACATGGTACATGCTATTCTCATAGCAGAGAATGGATACATGGTGGAGGCTGAACCAGGCCCTAGAATAAAATTTAAACTTTCTGTTTGAACTTGATCAGTATCACATTCACTCACATGCGCACACACACATATTTATTATACTCTTCTGGTACACACACACACATACACACACACACACAAACAATTCTGTCATTATTCTTTGAAAACTCTCATACTGTTGTGGATTTGGTGGTGTTACAAATACCAGAAATGAAATGTAGTCTACCATCATTTTCAAGGAAAATAAAACTGCAAACATAGAGTCAAAAATTTCTAGGGGTTGCAATCAAAAACTGAAGTCTCTGGACAAATAGCCAAAGACCAAGGTAATACTTTCTTCTGGAGCAGCTCAACTTGTTTGAAAAATGACCTATCAGGTAGGACTTTCCAAAAGACAAGTCTTTTCCTTTCACAGCTTGGTGACTTACTGAATTGTTGCCTCTGTGAATATTTCCCTGGAAAGAGTCACTCTTCCAATGAGATATCTAGACGTACAGTGGGAAAAGGACCACAAATGGGTCAACTTGAAACATTTTTGAGTAACAATGATATGTTAATTTAACCTTCGAATGTGAGTTTTGATTATTTTGTTCACATTGTTTCCTAGTAAACATGAAAAAGCATACCATTAAGTAGCAGGTTAGTAATATTTATCAAAACTTAGAGTAATTCCAGGACTCACTAGCTTCAAAGCCTGCACAACTTTTTTAAAAAATAATTTATGTTTTCGTAAGACAGTAATAGAATGAGTCTATGTACAGTGTGGGACAGAAGTAGACAAAAACAAAATATGACAAAAAATAGTTGAATAATTTTGGAATTCAGCTGCAGCTGTTAATGTTAACAGTGGTCATAGCTACAGTTAAAGTCTTTTAATACTTCTAGAAAACCAGAAGACAACTAGGGCCTGGAAAGTACCAGGTCTTACTGCTAACATGGGGAAGACTTTCACACTAGGACTGACATATCATTTCGAAGTTATGCCTAAACTATGCAATGCAGATTGAAGAGTAACTATTTTGTATATGCATAGGTCAAAATAAGGCTGACCTGTAGAAATGATAAGAAAAGCAATTGTAGCCTTAAAATTAGCATTTTTAAGTTTATTAACTCAAATAACACAATTATAATGTTCTTCCTCATTAGGAAAGGTCTTAACATTTTCCAAGGAGTGTTCCTTTTTTTTTTTTTTAAACAGAGTAGATGGCTGACAGTGATGACTTCTTAAATCTCACTAACTACTGAGATTTTGTCCTTTCTCTTTCCCCCTCCCTCCCTCCCTTTCTCTCAATGTACTGTAAAATATTAAGGCACAGATGACAACACGTTTTTTCCCTCACTGACTACATCTGTGGTTCTGGCATACTTTATCAGGTTATTAAGATTATTAAGAACATGGGCTTCAAATATTCTTTTGTTTAAATATTATGATTTTATCTTTTCTTCTATACTGGCTGTATTTGCTCTCAGCTGATTGCTTTAAAAAATCTATTTTAACTTTCCAGTTTCTTATATGTTTAATTTTAACTATATTCTTATATAACCACAGACAAATAATTATGTTTATATTTGAAAAATAAACGTGAATAATAAAAATTTCCAAAATTTTACCTTGTCGATTTGACAGTATCAGATGTCTTCACCTAAAGGCTGAAGTGACGCTAACTGCTGTACTGATACATTTTTCACCACAGTTTTGTCAAATGGCCTTGATACTATGAAAAGACTTGATTACTGCAATTTAATCAAACTGAGTCAAAAGTAAATTACTTCATGTTAACTATATGAATTACCGATTTCAAAGACTTTGCAATCAATAAAATATGCTCAAATAGAAATGAATTCTGAATGTTTTTGACGCCAGAACTACATAAATGAAATTTGGATTAACAAAGTTGTATAAAGACACACATTCTACTTCTTTCTATTTTATCAGGTTGGAAAATGAATTTCCGTAATTTGACTAGGAAGTAGACACTTTCTTTAATCTTTGTCTACAATTTCAAAATTTGCTACAGCACGCTCAGCTTTACCAAAAACTTGCTCCAAACCCAGACAACTCCTCAAATTCTGAGTCTTATCCATCTTTTTTTCTTGCTACAAAGTGGGGACAAAGAAAAATCCCTGCAGGACCAAGCAGGTAAATTAACGTGTCCTGTTGAAACAGAAAATGGCTGCGGAGTTCCATTTGCCTGTCACCAGTAAGGCAAGAGGAGCCTTGCAGTCAGACAATCACTTTTCCTTAAGAAGCTACATATATGTAATTTTCTGTGAAATACTCAAATAATTAATACCATCCACTAATATTTGTCTTTTTGTGCTTTAGTCACACAAACAAAAAGCGTACTCACTTAATGCAAATTCTAATTTGCGGTTTAAGATGCCTTTTTTATACTTACATTAAAATTTACTTGCCTGAGGTTTTATAATCTAAGAATTTTTAAAGTGGTGACATTTAGTTAATGAGATGAACCAAGCAATCATAAGTATAATAACCCCAATCTATCATTGCAGGTAAAGCTCAATAAAAACAAAAAATGTAATATCTAATTAATCATTGAATAGAGACGCTCTATAGTCTGAATAATTTGGAAATTTTTGGAACTAAATTAGTCATGTCATTTTTGGACACATTTGTCTTTTCCAAGAGTAGCTTAAATCATTTCTTCCCCTTGATTCACTCTGGTTAGCATCTTTTAAATTTGAAAGATAGAGAGTACTTTAGTCACAGAAAATTTCAAGTAGTATAATAATAATGTTGAATTTTAACATTACCGTTCCTTGTGCCTCCTTCAAGTTATTTGTCATTAACAGGTACATGCAATATAGCATAAAGTTAAAAATATTAAAAGTAAGATTTTGGATTTCATTGGATGACTGCTTCTTTAGTAAATCTTTTAGTAAAATAATCTAAACGCTGGATAAAATGTACCTATTTATCCAGCATTTAGAAAGATTTACAAGATATTTCCATGACAAAGAACAACTGAAGAAATTCATGACCTCCAAACCACCTCTACAAAATATTTTGAAAGATGTCCTAGAAAAGGAAACTATAATTACAAGGACACTAATAAATAATAATCCACTATGCAAGACAAACAGTGAAATTGAGGTGAAACACAGAACAAACAATGGAAAAGATCTATGGCAAAGATAAGTCAGTACATAACAGCTGTAACCATCAATGTAAATG